>LPNX011191419.1:39247-56409 GCA_001517045.1 Pseudotsuga menziesii | reverse complement strand
GTCCACTGAGGCCAAACTTTGGTCTATCGGACCTAAAGAAATGAATTAATTAGTTTGTTTTAAAATTGTATTCCTATGCTCAAAGATCTTGGAGAGAAGCGTTTTGGGCTCAATATAATTTTGACTTGTTAAAAGGCTAGGAAGGTCCGTATTGCAACAAATATTATGAAAATGGGATCTAATGTGGGTGTACGCAGGGCACTCTAAGAGGAAGTTATTTTTGTTTTCAATGTTCCTATTCTCACAGAGATGGAAGATCCTTTCCACCCATGGTGTTTTAGGAACTGTCCAATGACTTGTTTCACCCTAGAGCTCATGAGAGTTCGTTCTTGGGTGTCTGCAAGATGATGAGGGTCTCTTTTGACACGTTAGATGCAATAGAAAACTAAAAAAACAAGAATCCATCAACTTGCATGGATATTTTGAGAAACTTACACAATGAATCTTGCGATGAGTAAAAAACAAGAAATGTAGGAAATTGAATGACGTTCCAAATATATAATTTTTTTCTCTTGAAAATGATGTTAACTATCTAAAGTTAGATATTTTTTAACGGGAACTTTTTATTTTTGGGACAAATTATAAGGTATATGTTTTTGTGGGTGCAGCCTCTGAGTGACTAAATGAAGGAATAAAATTACGAAAACCGGTATACATATAGAGAACATATAGTACTAGTGCAAAACTATTTTTCGAATAATAAAAATAATTTTTTTTTTAAATTATCTAAGAGATCAAACATCGAAAACGGTACGTCAATTATGGGTGCAGTGTTTGAATGTCTTAATGCAATTATTTGGAAATGGGTTCTTTATAGCATGTAGAGGTCAGTGTTCTTTGGTGCACCATATAATTTTTTTCTAAATGGTTGAGAAACGAAAGAGATATGGATGAAACACTAGCAATGTGTTTTTTGAGTTGAGGAGTGATGACAGAAGATAAATAAGAAAAAATTATGTATTCTTGTTAAAATTTACATATTTGGAATATGTAAAAAAAAAACATATATGTTTCTAAAATCTCATTAAAAATGGAGGTGTGCATCATACTCAGAAGAATGGATAAACACGAGCATATTGAAAATTTTGATATTATGTTGAATTAGCCATGGTTTACCATACTCCAAGGAATAGGCATGTTGAATCCCAAGCAAATTCTGAAGCAGACAGATATGCATAAGAATTACATGCAAGCATGGGTGGAGGATCGACCTTATCATTTGGAGGAAATACATTTTTTAATTTAAACAAACCCACTACAACAAATCCTATAATTAGCATCCCTTTTTAGTGTATTTGTTTTTACATTGAGTGGTCAAACTAGACGCTAAATAGGACGTGTCATGGACATAACTTAAATCATCTCAAAAAACGTCTTTATTTGCTTCCTAGATAGCATCCTTTATGATGTCCAAAATAGCGTCTATTTTTTTGCTTCCAGAATAGCGTCCAACTTTGCTTCCTAAACAACATCGAGGTTTGCTTCCTAAATAACGTCCTATTTTGCTTCCTAGCGAGTGTCTTCTTTTGCTTCTTAAATGGTGTCCCCATTAGCGCCATATTTGCATCCTTAATAGCACCATGTTAGCATCCAAAGTAGCATCCAATATTGCATCTATTTTTGCTACCACTTTATCATCCCATTTTGCACCATGTTTTACTTCCAAATATGTGCCAATTTTCACTTCCAAATTTGCACCAACTTTTGCTTCCTTTTTTGCATCGTGTTTTGCTACCAAAATGACGCCAAATATTTCTTCTATTGTTGCGCCATATTTTGCTTCCCATGTAGCACCATGTTTTGCATCCAAAGTAACGTCTTATTTTGCTACCATATCAATGCCATGTTTAGCTTCATCATTAGCGCCATGTGCTGCATCCTTTTTAATGCCTAGTTTCACATATTATTTTGCTAGCATATCAATGCCATATTTGGCTTCATCATTAGCGCCATGTGTTGCATCCTCTTTAATTCCTAGTTTTGCATCTCTCATTTTTTGGTCACTAATTTAGTCTTTTTTAATAATTTTATATACGAATTTTGGTCATTTTGTTTGGTCACTTATATCTTATTTTTTGGTTAATAATTTAGTTGGTTTTAACTGATATTATAATATCATTAGGGCATGGAGGAATCGAACCACCAACCTCCTTCTTGTAAGGCAGGCGATCTTCCATTGAGATAGCACCCTTTAAAAATTCAAGAACCTAACTTACATAGTCCTCTATAATGGTAAAAATGATCAACACACAACTTTGAGTATATAATGGTGGCAAAGGATGATATGTTATATAAGTTCACAACATATGATCAAGCAAGTTATGAAATCCATAAACATTTTCTAGGAATTTTAACAAAACTTAAGAAATTGGCTTAATGGGATTGCAAAAATCACTATTCCTTAGTGCAAATGAACAACAAAAATATAATACTGATACAAATAGTCATCCCTTTATACCCAATCTTAAAATGATAAAGGCACTTGCAGCAAAATTTAGTATAGATTTACAACAACATACACTACCAACAATCTTCATAAAGAATATTATCATATATGTAAAGGAAAATAACACACATATTAAAAGATATGGCTATCAAAAAAAGGTCAGCATTCACTGTGATCTATTTAAGAGCAACAATTTACATTAGATTTATAAAGTAGTATCTTCAAACAATGCACTTAAAAGAAGACAGTCTTTTAGCACACTAATCTAAGAACAAAAATGAAAATTGAATAAACTAGGAAATTAGTTAGATCTAATATAAAGGTCTTGCTACCAACTTGGAGACCTGAAGAAATGCAAGATATGCAATTTATATCGCACTGCAAAGATCAAGAAAAACATATTTCCAGCATAGGAAATTAAATGAACTCGGCACTAGAGACCTATTTTCACTTGGTCATTACGAGGAAAATGTTGCTCCATTTCTAACAAGGCATTTCAACAGATGGTTTAATCTCTCCTTAAATGAACTCTCAAAAAATTCTAGCAATTGGAACAAAGTCATTTTGTCACTTCCTTATACTAGATAACAAATTGATGTGGAGACCTATCTGTTCTAACTCAGAAGGCTTATTAGTGTCCTTGCACGGGAAGGAAAATATTTGCAGTCATGTCAACTGTTTCAAATTCTAGAAACAGACACCCAATGAAATCATTCAGAATCACAATACTTTAGCATTGCAAACTCTGAAAGATCATGTAGACCTTAAGTTTCACAATAAACCGTAAACCAACTTCACACAGATAAACAAAGGAGAATAAAATTAGTTTACCCACCTAAAAGTCCAAGTAAGGTGTGGTTTTACCAACACAAAAGGCATATGGTGACACTAGCTATGTTACTTTTCTACCCAATTAAGTGCATGAAGTTTGTGCAAAAGAAACATACTTTTCACATGACATAGGGTCAAAGTGATAATATCCAAAGACCACACTTTATAAAAAATTAATTAGTTATTTGTTGTTGAAACGATCTGATTAGACAAAAGTCGCAAAGGGAAATAATTATCTTATTTTTGTTGATTACTTGGTTCTTTGTTATTGAAAAATGTCTAGCAGGATGACATAATTAGAAGTGCAATAAAAATCTAGTTAACTAAATCTAAAACAAAATCACCAACATGGAATAAGATTAAGATTCTAAGTGAACCTATATTCATAATCAACCTAGAATAGTAAACGGTGTACCTACAAATGTGTTTTTAGAAGGGAAACAATTAATTTTCATAATATAATATAGGGATAATGAAGTGCAATGATAAAAAAATTCACTCATAAAAGTAGTGCATGATTTTCCATTGGTATGTGGGGCCAATTTATAATTTAATGATCTTAAAACACTCCATTAAAGGAAACCTGATGTCCCTTATATTGCAGAGCATATGAGGATCATTAGACTTTTTTCCAAAACTTTTTGATAAAAAAATTAAAGAAAGAATAGAAGCATAAGTTTCCAAAGAAGAATCGAAGGGGGTTTTGTCTTCCTTCATGAAGGCAAAGAGCCTAGGTCCTGATGGATGGACCATGGAATTTTATATTGGCTTTTACTAGTTCTTGGAGTAGGAGATACTAAGGGTAGTTGAAGAATCTAGGATTTATGGTAAATTGCGGGGGCTTTAAAGTTTAAACATAGCTTTCCCTGCTTTTATTTCTAAGAAGAATGATCCCTCTTTCTTTAAATATTACAAGCCCATTTCACTCTATGATGTTATTTCACTTTGTCCTAAAGTACCACCTAAAAATGAGAGTCAAGATAGAAAACAAGGATCTAGAACAATAACAATTATAAATAACAAAATACTAAACAAAGACGATATCCAAAATACATAAACCCTTAACATGGCAAACAAGATAGGAAAATATTATTTTGTTTAAAACCAAGATGCATACCTGATGAAGTAGTTCACTATAGTCTCTAGGGAACGCCACAACAATCTTAGTAGATGTGCTTGTATGACTGTCATAACTTACTCTAAGCCTCCATATATGAGGGGCCAAATGGTTGGTATCATGGAATCGAAAATAAATTGGTCGCTTTGAAATTCTTTGATTGTCATGTTTGCAGTAAAAATTTGGGTATTCAAATTAAATATTCGCATATTATCCTGCATATAGATAATCACAATCTCTCAAAATCTAGATTCAAAAGTAATTAAAAATATACTTCCATGATACAATTATTACAAAGAAACTCCTATGAGTATCTCCTTAGAAAAATACTCAATTCAATCTAATCCTCCTAAAAATAGGAAAACTGCAATCAAAATCTACCCAAAATGGCCTCTTTTGCAAAATCCATCCAAACAAAAGTATTCAATCCCAGAAATTTCTATCTAATACCAGAATTGATTGAAATTCTATTATTTTCCTAGACTAAGGTCTATATGCTATTTATTGTGTTTTCCATTCAACCTAATCTATACAATGTTACAAATTTATGAAAATGCTATAAAAAGAATCTTAAAACTATGATCATATATAAAAGAATAACATAGATCTATGATCATGCAAATAAATATTTAAACACTCAGTTTGTCTAAGATAGAAGAATTTCCATATGATCTGCTGAGATGGCAAAGAAACGTCCCCTCTATAAAGGTTTTCACGATTGATAAACTGGGTAATTTTTGTAAGGACTTGGGTAATTTTGTAATATGGAGTTTTCATAATTTTTGGAGCATAAATAATGAATAGAACACCACATGCTAAATCACTATAATGGATATCGTATGGGTATTTATAACATTATTTCTAAATTTTGAAGTCAATTTAAAACAAGTTCATCAATGTAATTCAACACCATAATATTGATTTTTATTTCCTCATAGAACCAAGAAGGATACATCAAATTGCAATTATTCAGTCTTAAATCAAGTTCTTAATTAGCTTACTCTGTATTACCCCATATTATCAGTCCCAATCAACACATATTATGTGCCTTTTCATCTTTATAGATGATTTCGTGAACAAACCGGTGATGGTATTTAGCTAGCACAAACATATTCATGAAGTGCTAACAAACTTGTGCATAGATAGGCCCTAGTTTCCCAAGCCCTATGACATGTTCTAACTTCATCCCACACTATCTACCTTGACTCCTTCATAGGATCCAATGGAATAAGTACATGCAAGAATTCTTTCTTATTATTTATCCATTTTCTGTACATGCGAGAATTGAGATGAGAAGTTGTAAATGGAAGGCCATGAATTCAAATCCCCTATGGGTACTTACAAAAAAAAAAGGCTGAAATATTCATCCCACCGCCAAGATACTTACCCACATTCATAATATGAAATTGATATAGTTCTATGATGACCACTATAATTCAAAACTTCAATAGATAGAAGCTCAACATTGCATCCTAACTTTTAACATGTGGCAGGCATGTTCATGCAAAGAGACCATTTTGACACTTTTCCTAGAACACTATTGTTGTGCGGCCTTATTTACCCTTTTGCAAACATTTGAAGACGAAAAAATAAAGGGTTCATTGGAATCAAAGTCTAATTATAACCACATATGTGGATCTACTTCAAGAGGGAGCGCACTACCACTGGAAGCAATTTAAACATGTTTTATTTCACTTTCCTTGAGCATTCGTGTCTAAAGAAAAGGGACATGCTTGGTCAACAAATTGGCACTAGTTTCCAGATCAAAATCTCAAGAGAAGATTTTTCCTCATCATTTCTAGGAGGCTGCACCATGAGGAAGTTACCAAATATGTATTGTTTAACCAAATTTTGGAAGAGAATTCAAGGGAAACTTGGTCCTTCACATTTGAAGGACCACTTTGACTCATGTATTCAATGATTTGAGTAGGTAGTTAGACCTCTCATGCTCTTTTGTCCACATAGAAGCAGGGAACATGCCTCAACTGGTGGGGATCATTTCTGTTGTTAAACAACCACTCATTATTTTATGCACTATTGATCTAGTCCACTAGGGTTTTGGACAAAATATTATTATTTTATTCAAGTAGGTTTTGAGCCTAAAACTCTATTGAGGCAAGGCTCCTCCATTTGTGATGGTTGTTGAAAGTGAAGGTAACTTTAGAAAACCATTTTCTCTTCTTTCTAGTGCTAGGATTGATAATTAAGATTGGTAGGGCTCATGCCTCAAGTGGTGGGGATCATTTCTATTGTTGAAAAAACACTCATTATTTTATGCACTATTGATCTAGTCCATTTGGGTTTTGGATAAAATATTATGATTTTATTCATGTAGGTTTTGAAGGTAATGAATAGGGAGCAGGGAAAATAACAATCCAACCACACAATCCTAAATAGTGTAAGTGACACAGCGTAATACAATCATGTTGCATGAAGTGTACTAACATACCCCTAAAGCTGGGAAATGAAACACCGAAGAGAACTTTCATATGTTTTAAAAAAATGAGAGAAATTTGTGTAGATAATATAGTTTATGAAATGAAAGAAAGTCTAGGAAAATAAGTGAAAATAAGTTACGTCAAACTTCTAAATGATGATATAAGTGAAAATAAGTTTCCTCTAAAAGAATTGTGTACATAAAGTTTTTAAATTTGAAAACATTCCGTAAATAAGTCAATGTTTTAGCCTAAATTCTTTGAATGTGAATGGAATCTTACAAAGCAAAAAAGTCCAAAAATCCAAGGAGCATAGTTATAGGAGTTTTCAAACTCTACCTTTGAAACTAAGACCTAGACGTGGAGAGACTATACCTTTGAAATTGAAACCTAACATGAAGAGACAAGAGACATCAAAATTTCTGCACAAAATAATTTGTACAAGCGACCATTTACCTAGGTCGTCTTATCTCATGTATTGAAGATCATTGAATGGCCAAATAAGATTCACACATGAATTTTCCATTATTTGAGCTTGGCCCTTGAACTTTCTCACAAAATCCATCTGATCATCACACCTAGATCCACACTCATCATTGTTGTTTGTCCAGAACTCATATTCTACGCATTCAACGTTGTTGTTTGTCCAGAATTTATATTCTACGCGTTCATCTAGGTGAGGCATGGTTTCAGTCCAATCAAGCTCAATTGTTATGGCTTCATCATTTTGCATATCCTTTTTCAATTCATCCCCAAAAGACTTCTCAATTAATGCAGATGGAACTGAAATCTTGTCAAGGTAATCAGTTGTTGTCATGTCTTCTTTGGGAGAATCCATGGTTATGAGAAGCTCATCATGGTCATCTACAACAAGAACAGCAGCAGCGCCGGCGTTTTGTGCATTCCATACCTTTAATGCAAAGTAACACTCTACATCACAATTAAGAATCAAATCAGAAATTTTGGTCAGCAGTTCAGAGGCCTGGCAAGCACCCGATAAGAAACTAAGAACACTTTATAACACAAGTCATTCGATAACTATTGAGGAGGAAAAAAATTCATAACTAATGATTCGCAAGGCTACACATGAGAATACGAGTAGAGAACAGTAAAGTTTATTGTTATTGAAATCATTTCATATCAAACATTCAAACAATCCTTTGCAAGGCTACACGTGAGAATACGAGTAGAGAACAGTAAAGTTTATTGGGATTGAAATCATTTCATATCAAACATTCAAAAAATCCTTAAATCAATTGATAATCAATTGGATTCTGAAAAGTTAACCTATCCAACCAATTGTTATTCCACTATTTTCTTGGTAATAAGCTTAAATATTGAATTGTGGTCTTCTTATATATATTCTTCCACTAATTTCCCAACTACCTATGTGCCTTCTGGTCTCATTGGTGTTTCTAATATGAGAGAATATTCCAGACATATATGTGATATGCAGTTTGAAGGTTCAAGTGAAAAAAACCCACCTCAACAATCTACAGAACAAAAAGGGGTTTTGTTGGAGATTTCTTGAAGGAGACATCAAATTCCTCAAAGGATTTGTGGCCATATTTTCCTTTCTCTGGGTACACCACTTGACCAATCATAGTCCCTCCATAATCTGGAACTCCAAAATTCCCAATAGCACTATGTATCTTCCCTTTCAATGATTCAGAGCTAATACTATTCTTCTCAACCACAAACTGACCTAATACACTGTTGCTCATCAGGAATAGAGCAACAACATAAAAACCTACTGCTCATTTACCAATATTGTCTCCTTCCATTATCAATCCCTGTTTTGACCCTTTCACTTCCTTAAATTCTTGATGTCCTCAAAACCAACCTGATATAGATAACACACAACAATCAAGAAATAAGAATTATAATATAATAGTACTACACTGAGATAGAAATAGAGGATTTCCAAATCTCTGAAACAATGAAATTCATTCAAGTATTAAAGTAAAATTTAAATAATGAATTGGGCGCATATGAATTCTTAAAAGAACATTAAATTTCTTGAACCCATCTGAGGAAAAATATCTCTGATGAAATGAAGCATTAACTAAAATAATATATTGAAGATTGCATGAAATTATTCAGAAACAATAGCTTGAATATTGCATGAAATTCTTCAGACCCGCTTGAGGAAACATTAATATTGATATTATACAAGCACATACCTTGTGAGAAAGAACAAAAACGGTTCAGAATAGAGAAGAAAACAACCATTTATGTTGAAATTGTAGCTTTAAGGACATGCATACCATGAAATTGGCACACTGCCAGCATGCATAACCATGTAAAATTAATCAAAAAGCACTCGAAAAATCATATTCAAAAGTTCCCCAATTATATGCTTAATGATCATTCCCTGTGCTATAAAATCTTTTCTTTTGGGATGTTTTGAAGCGAGGTTGCTTATAATGAATAGAGAGGGTGTTTATGCAATTGGAATCCAAAGCTAAATGTTTACATGCAAGGTACAATAGATTAATATATTTTGAAAACATTTTCAAATGACCTTCTCATAATCGTACTGAATACACTACATTCCTGAACTACTTTAAATAAAAGGTCCACTAAAAATATTATAACTAGAACGTGGTCAATCACCAAGAGTTCGTGCATCACATCCACCCAATCTGGGTTGTAGTATGCCCCTTGTTGCAGAATAAAGAACCCAAATAAACCTACAAAGGTGCATACATACAAATTTAAACAAAATTACCTCTTTCCCATCAACTGTTATGAGAAAATCCTTGTCCCACGTCGTTAGGAGAGATTTCAACTACAGCCTCACGTCCGAGTTGTTCAATTCTTTCTTGAGTGAATGGATAGGCCTCAACACCCCATTTCTCTAGCATATTCAATCCATCTTTAGTATGCAAATTTCCAAGATAAAAATGCCAGGCCTGGAACTATTTAGGACCTCCAAATGAGCTTCGGTTGGCTCAAGGGAAATAGCAAACCAATCCTTGGGCAAAATACCCAATGCCCTCTCGAAGCACTCAACACCACATTCCTTCTGGGCTACTATGCTAAAGTCAGCGAGAAGACCACGATGCCAATCGGAGGTAGTTTTACATGTTTTGTCGCCCATTCATATATTTTTAGGTTTTTTAAAATGTTTTTCCGCCCATAGATTAGTTCTTTTAAATGTTTGGGTGTTTTTTAGTTTTTTGAAATTAGTGTAAAAAGGATTTTTCTCAAATTTTAATTTGTAATTTTTTGAAATTAGTGTAAATTTTTTTTTTTTTTCAAATTTAGGTGAGTACTAAATGAAAAATGGATGGGTAATACAAATAATTGTACTTCAATTGACTCAGTATAAATTAACTAAACTATTTTTAAAAAATGCAAAAAACAATTTGTTTTTTTATTAAACAATTGAACACCCCTTAATATTTACATGAAAAAATGATATATTTTCAATAAAACTTATTTTGAACACATTAATTTGTCTTATATGTATCATTAAGTTTATAGTTCAGTAACATAACAACTATTTTATTTTATTTTTTCGAGTTGGAGCACACTTCATTATATAGAAAAAAACTACTTAGACTATGCGATAACCATATTGGGGCATCTACCTGATCTTGTGCATAGTGAAAGACTTTGTAACTAGATATAGTTTTAAAGAAAAACTAGAACCATGAGAGAATTACCAACTGATAACTATGTACAAAACAAAGACATTAAGCAAAAAGAGGCTATAATAAACCTACAACTGGAGAGAGAGCTACCTAGAAACACTTAATTCAAATTGGAGAGAGGGAAACAATCCAAGTTTGAGAGATGTAAGAATGATGGGGATTGGGCACCTAAGAAAAAATAATACACAACTAAGAAAACATAAAAAATAAAAAATAAAATCTACATACCAAGCAAGTTTGCAATGCCAGCATAACCGAGGTTGGGGCATCAGATTTTGTTGTTCAACACTTATCATGAAAGCATACATGTATGGGATGGAGGGGAAATGGAATCAAGTCTAAGTCCATTGAATCCTTGCAACTTACTCCATGTTTAAGTCTCGACATTTTTCCTTAAAATTGAACCAAAATACACACAAAAGTTTATTAATGGATAGACTTGAGAAAGTTCTAGGTGTGAGTAATTAAGGGCTCGATGCTCTAAAATTTGTTGTGTTTTGTACCAATCCATAATTCATTGAAGCAACAGTCATGGGTAGGAAACTTAAGTTATTTAATGAAAACAATTAATGTGTATACCTCACTTCAAAGAATGTCTTGCAATCACATTGGTAAGGAGTGATAAGAAGATGAAAACAATCCAACATGTCAAATCTCAGTTGATAGTGTCAATTAAAGATTTATATGGTAAATTTAATATAAGACTTACTTATAGTTGTCTCTTAATTTTTTGCGTCTTAACACATTTGGTATTTTATGGTTGTATTTTCACCTTGACTCAATTGATATTATAAGGTGAGGATGTGCATGCATAATAATCCTGGGTTATGATTGTGAGATGAGGATTTAAAGAGAAGAGGATGTAAATACATGTACTTTTTATATGTATTTTGGTGGCGAGTGTTAAAGACAAATGTTGTGAGAAACCACAAATGTTTAGAGGGACGGAGGGAGATTGCATCATGATCATGCCACGATCAAATTGAAGACTATTCTTGAGCCAATAATTGTCTTTTTAATTTTATTAATAAACATTGTGCAGGTGCTTTGGTCCAATTTTTTTTTCTAAATTATTGTTTCTCCATATCGTGTGCCCACTGACACCTCTCTATAGCAATGCATAAATCAACCTCTGCACAATTTGTGATCCTAGCTACATGCCATTATTTGCATTTGCATGACATCGAGTGTTGTTTATAGTTATCATGAGTTCATGATATTCATGCAAGAAATGAATTCTTGTAGATGAGGACTCATCAAACTGACCTTTTGAATTTCATTTTGACGAAAAAAAAGTGGACATTGGTAGTGAGGTTCACATAGTTAGTAAGCACAATTTTTGGAGCTCATTTCGGGCCTAGTAGTAGACTAGTAGTTGTTCTCTGTTGTTATAGACATGGCCATTGACACATTGTCACACTTTATATTGAAGCCCCAAGTGAATCTGGAGTCAGAGTCACATCTCGATGGCCATTGCCTTGTAGTCATCATTCATTACTGATCATCTTGCACAGCTAAGCATTGAGTGCATGACATGAGTGAGTGACTGATTATAATCTATCATATTTCCAATATTTTGAATGACGAGTTTAACTTTAGAGAATAGCTATGTCAACATAATGAGAAATTGATATGGATGGGTAATTTTAAATGTTGCCCTTCTTTTAAAATGTTGATATAAATTATGCCCTTCTTAATTGGAAGGGTAACATTCATATTTTACATTTTTTTTGAAGGGCAATTTTAAATTTACACTTATAGGAAGGGCTAGAACCCTTTGGAAGGGTTCAATTTTGAACGATGGATGGAATGCACATATTTTAGTTTTTAGTTTTTTGAATTTAATGTAAAATGAATTTTTTCAAATTTTAATCTAAGGTGAAGAGATGGTTAAAAGGAGTGAGTACTAAACCACATATGGATGGAATGCATGAAATGTGAATTAAAATATTATCATGGGTATTTTTCCAAGGAGATGAATCAACTAGATTATTTGGCTTAGCTTAGAAACTAAATGTAAAAAAAATAACTTGTTCTAGCTTATTTGCATCAGACTTTAAGGAAAATTGTTTCTATAACTTTCCATCTCCTAGTATGATACACCATAATATGGATTTGTAAGTTTAATCATTTGTGTAAAACAATGATGAATAGATTTCTAACCCTCATGAGAAATGAAAACTCTTTCTTAAAGCTCATCAATTGCCATAAATAAAGATTTAAGGGGGGCGAGGAATGTTATTTAAAGTAAACTTACAAATGATGTTTCCATAGATAATGAACTACAAACAATTGTATTATTTTCCTAGGAATCACAACGGCGGCCCTTCAATGAATAACCAATAATAATGGAATTTCATGGCATGAACATCTTATTTAGGAAACTCATATGGACTTAGACCCTATGCAGCCTTAAAGTGCATGGTACAAAGTCACCACACATACATATAAAGATCATTTTTAGCCTACATGTGTTGCATGGCCACCATTAGAATTTTTCATGCACCGAGGATGGTTCTTGATGACTTAAACATGGTCAAAGGAGAAACATCGATTGCATAGGGTCTAAAAAAGGCTTTTAGTGCTCATGGACCTTGCACTTTGTATGAAACCACCATGAAATCCTTGTAAAGAGAATGTTTGGCCTGCATGTATTGGATGTGCGTCATTGCAATGAAGATGATTATTGAGGCCCTACACTAGAGGAAATTTCAACTCAAAATGGGCCTTTTAACTTTGATTCGAATTCCATGTCATCATGTGTTAGCCAATGAAATTGCTTTAAATTTGAAATATCATATAGGTCTCAAACACTTTTTTAATATAATTTGGGGATAGGTATCATAAAAAAAACTACTTTTTTCGTTTGTATTTTCGATATATCTCCCCATGTTTTTACCTAAATTTTGATCGGGAGAGCTCGTTGGATGCGGAATTAAATTATGCATCCAACGAGTACCCACTTGGAATACTTTTTATGGACCCTGCTCCCCCAAAAACAAGAAATACCTGAAAAACGTGATGATTTAATTCCGCATCCAACGAGCTCTCCCGATCAAAATTTGAGTAAAAACATGGGGAGATATGTAAAAAATACAAACAAAAAAGTAGTTTTTTTCTTTTCTTCCTCCAAAATTAATAAATATTATTTTATTATTTTAACTATTATTTTACTAATTCTTTTTAGGAGGCCCATTTTGAGTTGAAATTTTCTCTAATGGATATCGTATAAGGAAAATCAATGTCTTAGGTCTTAAAAGAGAGTTGTGTGACACATGGACCATGCACATGGTTTGAAACTACCACAAGGCGTGTAAATGGAATCTTTGGTCTTAAAAGATGTGCTTATTACAACTACAATGATACTTATTTTCTGTGCCCTAAATATGGTATCACAAAAGAGATAATGGAATTAGCAAGCTGTGGACTTGATCTCTTAAAGAGGTATGTCAAGTATGGCTAGGATTACTAGAAGGTTTTAACTCAAGTATGTACTTTTTAGGTGAGTAAGGATCCTATTTAACTCTTTATGTGTTTAGATGTTGACTTGATCTTTAATAGTCATGGGTTTTCATGATCAAGATACCTTCTAGTTTGATCATTTTAATATGTAAAGATTTTTGTGATTCATTGATCAATGTGATATGAGTTTGCAAGTGAAAAATGTTTAGAGTTCATCCATGTATGAAATTAGCTGCATGACCTTATGTGTTAAATTTCTCATATCTAGGGTTATGATTTAACCTAGATTGTGCTAATGAATGTGTGATACTGCATGAGGATGATATGATGATGATTCCATTGCACACTTTAGAAGTACATGTCCAATATGATGACTATATCAAGATGATCACCGTGACTTCTGCATAAGATAAATTATAAGGAGGGAGGACTTTCTATGCCAATTTGGTTTTATTCTTTGTATTGTCATGACATGTTGCATATACATTATTTATATGATCTTTATGGCATATAAATAATATATGGATGGATTCTAAGACTATGTCATTATATAAAATTTATAGTGTTTATTGTTGACTATCGAACTAAATTTAACTACATCCCGTGATGTGAGATTTTCCATAGCACACAATAAAGATATCCAATAAATTCTATCAAATTTCATCACCATATCATCCTGTCTTACTGATTATTCCTTTGTCATTGCTAAAATAATTTGACATCAATTGACAATCCGTGTAATGGATCCTTTGTATTTTATTGAGTTCATCCTGCTACCATGTCTATTGGTTATTCCTATGTCATTCTTGAACTCCTTTGACATCAATGACAACTATATTCTCAAAAATATATAAATTCCTTTGTGATTAACTTAAAGTTCCAAGTAAAATTCACTCTCGAAGAGTACATAGAGACAAGATTAGATATGCAATGTGTGTGCATTTGATGTGCATGTCCATGTGAATGCCCATCTTCTAGTATTATAAGTTCGGAATTTACCTCGATGTTTTCAATCACTCTTTTACTATGTAAAATAAATCCCATGGGAATCAAACATTGGTCAATAGTGTAGCGTAATGCTGGAAGATTTGATAGGGCCCATAAAACTTGAGAAACTAATTGGTTTTTTCCTTGAGAGATGTCCACTTATAAGGACATAGGTGTAAAAACATTTGATCCACTTCTTCAAAGTAACACTATGATCATTATTGAAATTCTTGTTGCTTCATTCCATTTTAAACAAAGAGCAAAATGTCCTTAAGAGTACAAATAAAGTTATCTTTTGTGTTAAATCCACTTCTTGTGCCTTGGATGTTCTTGCTAAAAATGAGGGTATGGAGGGGGAGGTTTTCCAAAACATCCTTGTAGGGTGACATTTTGGTAGCACCATAATAGGTGGTATTGTACTACCTTTCTACAAGGGGTGTGTAGGCGAGTGGGGGGGTTGGGGGTGGGAGAATTACTAAACCTAATGGCCATATCAGTTAATGTAAAAAAAATGGCTAACAATATTTTTATGGTCAATACGTCATAACCTCTATTACTTGTTACTAACTCCAATATCTCGAATCCTGCAGTATCTAGAAGTATTATACATGCATCATCATCATGGACATCAACGTTGTCATCATCATCATCATCAATTCCATATCGTAGATCAACATCATCTTGATCATTATCATTGTCAACATTAAGTACATCATCAACAAAATCATCGTCATTGTTGTCATTGTGGTCACTCATATGCCATTAGTGTTTTTAATCACTCATCGACATTAGGATTAATGTCATGTAATTGTTAAGGTCATTTGTATGTCATTACATTCATTTCAATTATTATAGAATTGTTTAGATGTCATTATAGACATTTAGGTTCCATTATAATTAATTAGGATCCGAAAGTGATACCACATGCATAATCATTGTTGACATCCACATCATCATCATCATCATACAATAAATCAACATCATTGTCATTGTCATAGTCATCATCAATATAATTGCAATAATAATGAGAAAGGAGCCCTACTACCTCACAAGAATGGATGATATAGTCTTATACTTATTAAATCATATCCATACGCTCCATCATAATTATCGTAATGCATCATCGTCATGTTGTTAGGTCCAATTAGATGAAATTAGGGTCTATTAAATGTTGTTGGGGACACTCAAATGCCATTAGAGAAATTTATGTGACATTAAGGTAATTTACCCCTTATTAGGATTAATCAAGATCTAAAAGTGCCATGATTACGATCATTTAAGTGCCACTATGATAAATCAAGATCCAAAAGTACTATCACATCAATCATGATCATTGACATTGACATTGACATTGGAATTGATATATCTGTCATTATGTTGGACGTGAGTCCGAACACAATTCCTAGCTTTAAACCTAGTGCAATTCCTAGCACAGTTCCTTTCGAAATTTCTGGCATTATTCCAGGCACTATACCTAGATCTATACCTAGCACTATGTTGGATGTTTTCTAGGTGCAATTCCTGGCTCTATAATTGGTTCTATGTTGGATTTTTTTCTTGCCAACATTCATGGCACAATTCCTATCGCTAACCCTGGATTAATATATGGTTCTATGCTATTCACGACATTTTTTTGGAGGCTATTCTTGGCGTTATATGGGATGTTTTTTTGGATGCTAATTGGGGTGTTAGTTTGGATGATAATTAGGATGATAATTATGATGCTAATTGGGACGTTAATTGGGATGCTAATTAGCATCCAAAATAGCATCAACTTTTAAAAAGAGATGCTAATTGGGATGCTAATTGTGACACTAATGGGGACGATAATTGAGACGATAATTGGGAGGTTAATTGGGACGCTAATTGGGATGCTAATTAGGATGTAAATTGGGACTCTAATTGGGATACTAATTAGTGTCCAAAATAGCGCCAAATTTTAAAACGGGATGCAAATAACGCCATTAAAAGTGCCATCTCGTGGAAAAGTGTCCACTTTGTCCAAAAACTGATGAAAAATACACTAAAAGTGATAATGGACACTAAAAAGGAAGCTAAAAGAGACGCTAATCATAGGGTTTTGTTGTAGTGATCGCGTGCTCATTATAATGAACAATAACATGTGCGTGTTAATAAAAATAGGAGCGTGTTTTTATGAATCACAACGTGCACGCATTTTAATATACTACGATGAGTTTTGTTTTGTAATTTATACCAATACAAAA
>LPNX011191419.1:5479-36303 GCA_001517045.1 Pseudotsuga menziesii | reverse complement strand
CGCCCCATCCTCCTCCTCTCTACATCCCCACCTACTAACACACTATCTCACTCTCTTTTCCCCTTTCTCCACTTACCCACAATCTCTTAACACCCCGATTGGTCTCTACCTATAACTCCTTAACACTACCTCTCCATATCTACCTTTAACCCCCTTACCACCCCCTCCCCCAAACCTTTAAATGGTATAATCACAAACAAAACAATATAGTTCTAAATCGCATGCCCATTTTGTTAATAAAATCACATGCTTGTTTTTGTTAATCAAATCGCGTGCGTGTTGCATTCAATAAAAATGAGTGTGTGTTGTTGTTAATAAAAACCATACTTTTTATCATCACATATGCTCCTAACCCCCCACCCCCCACTCCTATACTCCTATCACACCCCTTCCTCCCTCTCTCTCACACACACATACACACACCCCTCCCTTATATCACTCCCCAACCAATCCAACTTCCTCTAACCCCCACCCACCCTACTAGATCCCATGTACATTCACCTAGACACCCCCACATTAATCTACCCCCCCCCCTACTCCTAAACTCCTAAAACATCATTTCCTCTCGCTCTCTCTAACACACACATCCACAGGTCACCCTACCCCCCACCACCCCTCACGCCCCCCACCTCCACTCTATCTTTATTTCTTTATGTCTCTCTCACACACACATCCCTATGTTTCCCCTTACCACTAACACACCCTAACCTATAACCTAGTATTTTTAATTTTAATTTATTTACCTTGGTACAGGCCTCAAAGCCAATACCTAGATCCAAAAACCTAAAATGGTGCCAATATTCAAACTCATAGTTAAACAATTCCATTATGAGGTCATGTGTGTAAGTTTGAAGTGTTCTTCTTGGCCTTGGATACATGAAAGCTTAATTTAGGGCATAATGCCTATTCTACTTCCTTAATCATATTGAGGACCTTGTGACCCACACCTCATTATCTCCACTTGGAGATCATATATGATGTTTAGAGCTCATGTTCTTTGGATGATGGATTCATTCTTGGGATTGGATTCCTTCAATATTCATGTAGTCCCTAAGGCCTAGGTATTCACATAACTATGTACAATGCCTACATACTCACACCTTTGCTCAAACCTTATAATACTTCCAATATCCCCATTCACGGGCCAAGGATATGCTGAAGAAGTCACGTCTTTTGGATTAAGAAATCATTCTTAAAAAAAGATGCTTAAAAGATCCCTTTAAGGTATAAGGCCTAAGTTTCTACTCCCATCTATGCCTAATCCTAGAGACTCATACTGAGCGTTATAAACCTCATAATTTCATCCATATCCTTAGTTAGAGGTAAGGATAACCTAATAAAGAGGTATTGTGTTGTGGTTTGAGGTGTTATCCATGTCCATGGGTTCCTAGTAGCTTCTTTTATAATCTAGTAGCTACTTTTGTTCATTCCACCATGTTCAAAGACACCTAGTGATCAAAATATTCTAATGGCATGCATATCCTCATTTGGACTACAAGGATAGCTTCGAGAGGTCTTATGTGATAGTTGGATTCATTGATCTTAACAACAAATTCCGAAAACCTTCCTTTAGGTTCTAAGTCTTATGTTTCCTCCCATGACTATGTTTAAGGCTCTAATACACATACCTAGTGTTAGTTATATCAACACTCAAATGCCAAGGATAACATTAGGAGTTCATGGGTGTATTTCATAGCTTCCTTTATGGTGTAAGCCCTAAGTTTCCTCGCATGAAAATATATCAAACATTAAGACTCATACATACTATAAAAAATGTCATAGTGGTGTTGATATCCTCACTTATAGGTAGATAATATCCCTAATAGGTCATGTGCAATCGTTTAAGGTGTCGGTTATGTCACTGCATGCCCACAATGCTTTTACTAGGGTCTAAGGCTTGGGTTTCCTCCCTCAAACATGTCAAGATCCTTGAGACCCATATATTTTGTTGAACACCTCATAATGACTAATACACCCAATATCATGCCAATAATACCATTATGAGGACATATGTGTTGGTTCGAGGTACATATTTATTAATACTACATGCCTAGATGTTTCCTTTAAGGCCCAATGGTTAAGTTTCCTCCCTTGATCATTTATATGCCCCCAAGACCCATACCTTGTTTTTACCCTCCAATTCCCCCCTTTATCCCTATTCTAAGGCCATGGATCCTCTCAAAATCTCATTTGTATTGGTTCAACACATCATTCTTGACCCTAGATGCCCAAAAACTTCATTTAGCATAAGGCCTAGGTTTCTTCTGTCAACCATGTTAAGGGACACTACATCTATCCTTATTGATTAAAAAGCTAGTATAATGCTGTTAAATCCCACACATATACTCCTAGAAAGAGTTGTGTGGTGATCTTTGATAGGTCTTTCTTGGTCCTAGATTCATAGAAGCTTATTTTAGGGATAAAGGTAGAGGCTTTCTCCCTAAACCATGTGCTCAAACCTATTTATTATATGGATACCAAGAAATGTTATAATTTGAATAAAATTTCAATTTGAATCATGTTTATTAATAAGTTATAATCATAATAAATTAAAAATGATTGTGTGTATCTAAAAATAAAATAGGTTAGAATATTAAAAATAAAAAGATTAATTTGTTGTGATTATGGTGCAAAACCTCATAAATTAATATGGAGGAATTGTTTTAATAAATAAAACAAAAAATAAACAAGTGTGTCAAGTTATTTCCAAAATATTTAAGTGTGAATTTGTTTTTGTTTATGGTGCAAATCCTCATAATTAAATCTTATTTGTACATGTCCACGTCCATGTGATAAATAAGGACTTAGCACCACTTTATGGCACTTGCCAAAGTGGCATTTCTCTTAAAATAAATGTCATGAAACTCCATTTCCAAAAATATTAATAAACATTAACACCATCTTAACACCACAAAGTATAAATGGTGGTAATACCACCACCTTAACATCACCACAAAGTATAAATGGTGGTAATACCACCACCTTAACATCACCACAAAGTATAAATGATGGTATTACCACCACTTTAACACCCAAAAAATATAAATGGTGTTAATACCACCACCTTTACACCACAAAATATATGTGATGCTAACTTATGGTGTTAAAATATATGTTTTCTTGTTATATGGATAGCCAACTGTTATTTTGGTTGTAATTAAGCTATATAAAACTGCTGTCTCCTTGGCTCGGGGATCTTGCTGCTTCTCTGAATATACTGACGACCACTTGGTCACTCATGGGACTTATGAGCTATTTTGATGTTTGTTTGGGGGGCTTACTCCCTATCTTTTTTTGTGATTATAAGAGGCCCTTGGAACGGGCTCTTTTAGCTTGCTGCTCTGATCTCTTTGGGCCACGGTAGATATGATTTACCATATGATGAGATGGGACCACTTTCCTTATTTATCTGCTATTCCCCCTGGCTGCTACTGATAGTGAGGTGACTTTTCATGTATAAGTTGTATTCTTCTCCTGGATGTAACCAATTCGTGGGTTGGCACTATAGATGCCCTTTGAATCTTAATAGAATATCAAGGAGAGGCTTTTTTCTTCCTGAAAAAAACTAAGCTATATAAACTTATTACTGGATCTTAGGCTTGATTGTACTTTCTTTAATACAAAGTTATCTATTACTAAAAAAATATATATTAGTTAGTCCCTCTCGACTTTAATGAAATGATATATTAATTAATTAGTCCCTCTCGACTTTAATGAAATGATATATTAATTAGTGTGAGTTTGGAACACTACTTGAACGTGATACAAAATACAATACACATGTACATATTGTTTTTGTTTTACCCGGTGGCACCAAAGTCATCTTGGAACAAGCCAAGCCAAGCC
Source organism: Pseudotsuga menziesii (assembly GCA_001517045.1). Lineage (NCBI taxonomy): Eukaryota > Viridiplantae > Streptophyta > Pinopsida > Pinales > Pinaceae > Pseudotsuga > Pseudotsuga menziesii. The sequence goes on along the minus strand of LPNX011191419.1, from coordinate 32,457 downwards.
AAGCCAAGCCAAAGGCTTATACGCATACCGCTATTATCGCACGCGTGCAAGCTACGTCAAATTATCACCTATTCTACCTCTCATTATCAGTTCTGAATTCCGTCAAAAACACTCTGCGTCATGGATACTCGAATGGGCCACGTGGAGCAATAAATTTGAGGGTTAAACTATTGAAACTGCTTGACATATGAATTCCGTAAAAAAAACACTCTGCGTCATGGATATTCCAATGGGCCACGTGGAACAATAAATTTGCAGGTCAACTATAACTGGTTAAAATAGTTCCTGTAAATTTGTAGATTGCTATTTATGTAATTTCGCAATTCCAACAATTGGGATTGGTAATTTCGCAATTTCTAACAGTTGTATTTGGTAAATTGAAAGACAATGAAATTTGATTCTACCAGACTAAAAGACTAATTTTAAAACAACCCAATAACTGAAATTGCGATTTGAACCATAAATAACCATTTCAACGTAATTTATCGCTTATATTGCTCCATAGAACTCGGAGAAGAAGCCTCTGCATTTAACAAAAAAATTTAATCATGTTGAAATAGAAGAATTTAACCATGATTAACTAGGAGAAGATTAGTCCGTGGGGGCAGAGCAAGTGGTAAATGGAATTGTTTGTGAATGGAAGGTCATGAGTTCAAATCCCCAAATTAACCCATGTGCCATGGTTTAGGCGACCTAGGTTTATAGTGGTAGACCCCCGTGTTACACGATGAGTACCAGCCCAACCCCAGTTGCCAATTCTCCTAGGAAAAAATCAGCATACCGGCAAATTCAAATGTGAGTGGCAAATTCAAATGTGAGTGGCCGAATCGGGGGTCATCACGTGTTGAGCCTTTGATCCACTCAATGACTAATGGACTCATCCCTGCAACTCTCTGCTCCTTATTTGTTTGACTCGTCCGATTCCTGAAAAAGAAATAAATGGTGGGCTATCACTCGGTTAGTCTGTGTCGACACTCATCTGAATCTCTCTTTTTCTTTTCTACTCCGTAACCGTGTCGAACACTTTCGAACCAACGCAATTCACGTGCGTTGATATGCCTCTCTACAATTATAAATTATTCTCTGCCCAACTCCAACTCGACCCATCACTTGACCATCTGCGCAAGCCGACCCATTGATTCGTTTGCTGCTGCTCTTCTTCATCACCATATTCGGCAATCAACCTTTGGATTACAGATATGAATTTCCCAGCAATGCTTATGCCGGCCTCTTTCCCTTTGCCTTCTATCAGAGCTATAACCCCTGCTTCTCAGCTCTCCAATTTCAGTCATGCCCTCTCTGCGTCGGACCACCCAAAACTAATTTCGTCGGACCGTCCTCAAAGGACGGAAGCAACCTAATATCTAAACAACAAAACCCTCAAATTCACTACTGAAATAACAGCATAAATGTAATGCAATGCAGAAGGAGAATTGCTCAATTTTTCAAATTCAAAATGATCGTTTTCTTGAAAAAATTAGAAATATGCATTTATTTTAAGTTTTAATCATTATACTTGTATTGGACTTTATAGAGAAATTAGAGAGAGTTCTAAAATCCTGGAATATTCAGTATACTAGCACAACCATATTAATAAGATTAATATGTTTGGAATATGTCGGGAGGAATATATCACCAAGTGAAGTTAATTTAATAGTTGTATCATGATTGGAGTTAACCTAATAGTTAATCTAATAGTTATCCAATATAATTGCGATTAGAGTTAAAGTTAAGCTAATAGTTGTAAAATCATTGGATTTAAACTAATAATTGTATCTAATAGTTAATTTAAAAGTTAATACATCAACCATTTCAATTCAATTAAAATTTGTGATTGGAGTTGAAGTTAAGTTAAAGTTGTATCATCATTGGACTTGACCTAATCGTTATAACTTTTTTTCCTAAAGAATGTGTCAATTACTTGTATCTAATAGTTAATCTAACATAAAAACCACTGAAGTTGTGGTTGTTAAGCTCATGGTTGAAGTTAAGCTCATAGTAGTATCATCATGTTGGAGTTAAGCTAATAGTTGTATTTAATAGTTAATTTAAAAGTTAATATAAATCTATTGCAGTTAATAAAAGAGCTTCGAGTTATGCACATTAAGTGGACTCCCAATTGTTAGGTAGAGTTCCAGTGTCACATTAGTTGCACATTACCATGCCACTAAGTGTAGTTATCACATGAGTTAAGAGGAATTTATTAGGAGTTCAGAGGTTTTTATAGGAATTATACTATCACACGAAGTGCACTTTACTTCAATGAAGTTTGACTAATTAACTCAACTTAGAGCTGCTAGATGGAGTTCAACTGTCACATGGACTACACATTACCATGCCATTAAGTTCATTTATCATATGAGCTATTTTTAATTTTTTATAATTGTTTATAAGGAGTTCAAACGATTAATAGTTAATTTAAAAGTTAATATACATCTATTGTGGTTAATAAAAGAGCTCTGAGTTATCCTGACTAAGCCTTATGCACATTAACTAAACTCCCAGTTGGTAGGTGGAGTTCCAGTGTCACATGAGTTGCACAATACCATGCTACTAAGTGTAGTTATCACATGAGTTCACAGGAATTTATTAGGAGTTTGAACTATTTTATTAGGACTTCGACTCTTACATGATTGCACATTAGCTAGACTCCTAGATGCCAAATGCAATTGGACTAAGCCCTAAGTAATTAGAGTTGAAGTTAAGCTAGTTGTAGAATCATTGGAGTTAAGCTAATAGTTGTATCTAATAGTTAAGCTAAAATAAATCTATTGTAATTAATAAAAGAGCTAGATTTATCGTGACTTCTAGCTTCCAAATGGAGTTTCACTAAGCCTTATGCACATTAAGTGGAATCCCAATTGGTAGGTGGAGTTCGAGTGTCACATGAGTTGCCGCAATACCATTGCACCAAGTGCAGTTATCACACGAGTTCAGAGGAATTTATTAAGAGTTTCAACTATTTTATTTGGAGTTCGACTCTTACATGAGTGCACATTAGCTAGACTCCTAGATGCCAAATGCACTTGGACTAAGCCCTAAGTAATTAGAGTTGTAGTTAAGCTAATAGTTGTAGAATAATTGGAGTTAACATAATAGTTGCATATAACAGTTAAGCTAATAGTTATCCAATATAACTTTGATTAGAGTTGAAGTTGAGCTAATAGTTCTAGACACATTTGTGTTAAACTAATAGTTGTATTTAATAATGGATGGAGTTAAGCTATATCTAATAATCGAATAATTGAAGATTAATTTTAATTTTTTACAACTATCATTAACTCTACTTATCACATGTTAATTAAATTATTTTTTATTTTTTTGAAATTATTAATTATTAATGTTGGACGACACTCATATAATCAATCTGGACAGTACACTTGTCTCATTCTCATTTAATCTTGGACGACTACTGTAAAATCAATCTGGACAGTACACTTGTCTCATTCTGGTCGGTAGATGAAAAAACATAGATGGTAGTCCACCCAAAAATTCTAACATATATATGCCTATGGGCGTAAATATTAATAAAATAAATCTGCCCATATTTTTGGCATATATTATAAAATAATTATTATTTCAATTTTATTGTTTTATTTTTAATTTTGTCTCATAATCTATTTAGAATTAGTTTTACATTTTAATAATTTAAAGCTTTCAAATTTATAATACATATTTTGTTTTATACTTTAGTTACAAATATCAAAGATTCAAGATTAATTGTATTTTGTAATATAAAGTTTACTAGCTAGTTATAATATTATATTTTAGTTAGGGTTATATTTTTTTGGAATATAATATTAGAAATTGGTTTTATTGTTTTATAATTTAATTTTGGCATTTTAATTATTTAATATTTTTATAATTAAAATTATAAATATATTATTTGATGGGGAAAAAGCCCTTGTTTTTCAAATTCCAACACTTCATGTAAATATTGAATACTTTATGTGTATTTTAATATTTTTTAAACTTTAAATAATAAGTTTTTTAAATCTATAAGCAACCTACTCCCGTATTTTTTCAGTGCTAGATTTTGTTTCTACCTATTTTTACGGTACCTAATAAGTACTCGAATTATGCTTACTATGGTTTTAAGTAAGTTTCATTCCATAAATTATGGACAATGTAAATCAACAAAAACATATCTTCTTGATTTAGACAGCTTATTAAAAATATACACCTAGGTTAAGTTTTAACTATGTTTCATTCCATAAATTGTCCACAATGTAGATCTATCAACACATATTTTTTCTTCTTAATTTAGACAGGTTAATTTTTAATTAGCTTGAAGTTTTCATAAATCATCAACAAAGTAATTCAGACAAAACAAATCACAAACTTGTTTTTCACCAAAAATAACATATCATAATTAATTTTTTTAGGACTTTTTTCAAGTATTTAAAAAACAGTCTTTTGTTATATCTAGGAATAAAAAAAAGTACATAAGCCATTATCCCCTAACCCAAACAACTTTTAAAATTTATAAGACATTATTTACAAGAGCTAGCAAATAAAAGATCAAGCTACTTCAAAGAAGAAAGAAAATAATTCTTCATATTACAAAGTACTCTCCAGAAATTCTTCAACATGTAGGATAGCCAACATTTCCCCATAGCTTTCTTGGAGAGAGAATCAACATTTGAATCCTACTCGCAAAAAATATTTTCAATTTTCATATCATGAAAGGAGGCTGGATACCTTCTTTAGTCCTCAAGCACCATTGATAGAGAAAGATAACCTGAAGAGAGCAAATATGATTTGTCAAGTTTGCTATGACCTACTAATCACCAAAAATCCTACCTTGAGGGCAAAAGCAAATTTGAGAAGGCACCAAAGTGCCAATAATTCTGACTTTGAGTTTCTACCCTCTCCACAATTTAATCTTAACCTAAAAAAATGGTCTTCATTAATCTTCAGAATGATACTAACACCACATCTACCCCTTGGGATCACCATCAAAGAAACATGTAGCAATTGTAGAAGAAGGGAGAGTTGAGATCTATCTCGCTCTTCTAGATTTTATATCCATTGAGGAATAATCTTATACATAGAAATTAGCCTCAAATAGATAGCAAAGACATTAACAAATTGTCCTTAAGAAATTGCATAGTTTCGAGTCTTGCAAATATCCCAACAATAGAAATCTAGATATAGCTAATTATGGGCATGCTTGTTTTTAATCCACTCACAAAAAATTTCTTCCACACTATCATTTCCCCAAAGCTTAAGGCATCATAGACAAAAATCCAAAAATTTTCTACTATACTCGAAATTCATAAAAAAATGGTTAATAGATTCACACCTAGCTTTGCATAGAAAACAAACATTTGGACCTTCCCATCCTCTCTGAAGTAGATTATCCTAAGTAAGAAAACAATTTTCAAAATCCAACCACATAAAACACTTGGGCTTCAAAAGAAATGTCATTTCAACAATTTTTTAAACCACCATTTAGGATCAACATGAGAGATATAGTTTGCAATAGTAGCATATGCAGAGTTGGCACAAACCTGTCCAATAGATTGATTCATTGACCATATTAGTTCATATTCATCATAATTGAGACTAATACCCGACTTGTTAAGAGAAATGATATGTTCAGTCTATTCTTCAAACCAAATATCACCCAAACCTAAGTCTTTAGTAGTGAACCAATCAGAATTTGAAGGGTGTAACCAAGAAGGTCTTTTAAGATGAGCAAGAGAAACAAACCCTAGTTCACTTTCGTAATCCTTAATAAATGGAGACAAGATATAATTTTCATCATTTCCAATAATAGGATTCACCCTCACCATAAAATTAAAACCATTTCCCACTTTCCAAGAAAGACCATTTGTTGATCCAATTAAAAGCCTTTATAAAACCAAACCAAACCAAAAACTCGAGACATTTCTAACAACCTTATTTAAGTTCTTGAATGATTTCAACCAAAAATTGGAGAGATCTCTAACACACTTATTTAAGTTCTTGATCCATTTGAAGGTATTTCCCTTAAGAACTTCACACCAAAGAACCTTCCAAGCCATAATCTCTTCATAGGGCTTCACATTTATGAACAAGACATTCACACTTATTTTCATTTCTGACTATACTCAACATTTGGTAAAAGAAGTTATATTTAATTATTAATAATAAAATTTTAGATTTATTTTTATTTATAAACATACACATTTTGGACATTTACATCTACTCTTGTTTATCAACATAGATCTATTTTAAACTCTGAACTATAAAACATTGAGAAGGATTCAATTTCTTGAGGTGTAAATATTTCTAAATGTAAAAAAAAAATTTACACCTCAAAAATTTGATCATATTAACTATTCAATATTAACTATTGAAAACATAATAAACAAGTATAATAATATATATAAGACATGTAAAAGTAATAACACATAATAATTGTTAATCTTTGTGTTTAACTATTTTGTTGTGTAATTTGATCCTACCGTTTGAATAAAATGTCTTATGTGCCTAAGAAATATAAAGTTTAAAAATGAGTTATGTTTGAATAAATGAGAAATTTCTTAACAAGATGAACAAGATTTGTGTAAAATGTTGTATTTAATTGAACCAATGAAGTAGTGTTTGAAGATAAACATTTATATTTAAAGTATGGGAAATTACAAATCTTAAATTTTACTAGTATTATATACCCTACACCAATGACAAAATTAATTACATGCAACTTTGTATGTGATATATATGTGTCTAGTACCCATTAGAATTAAATTTCATAAATTATAAATATAAAACGAAACATGATTTCTACTTCCATTGTAAAAAGAAACGCATTCCAATTTTGGCAAACTATACTGAAAAATTATGCCATTCACACTTTCATGACATAATGGGAGGAGAGAAGTTGATTCGCAGGTGCATTGATTTTCAATATGGACCAAGTTTACTAAGGCTACGTCTTTGTATATGGAACCAAAGATCAATTGGAAATCTCACCACGGTTATCCATAGTTTCCTTATGAGTAAGCTAAACTCTAGACCATTTGCACCTAAAATTTGGCGAGTTTTTTGGCCAAAATCCAACGAAAATTGTTCAAAGGGTATTTTTTCAGTGATTGAAATTGCATAATCTGGGTTCCCGAAGGGTAATCCAGGGTTCCAAATCCATTATGCAATAAAAATTGCAATTTTAACACTGGAGATCTCATTTTCAACAACAAATCGTGTTGCTGGATTCCGTCAAAACTTGTCTGAAAAGGTGCAAATGGTCTGGAGATTAGCCAACTTCGTTTCCTTTCAACATGTATACAACAATCTTGAACTTCATTAAAATTGATCATAGTTTCTCAATGATTTTTCTTTGGTTGTTAAAACAGTTTGATATACAAATAGTGTAAGACATTTATAAACATTGTTTTATAAATAAATTAAAAACAATACCAAAGTAATATTTTCCAATACTTATGAATATATATATTTTACATATATGATTATTTTGCAAAAAAAAAAATAATGGCTTATTATTATAAGTTTTTTAATCAATTATTAGGTGTTTATTGATATTACCAAATATTGTCGAGGATTCCAAGTGAGCAATAATATCTCCTAATTCAACATGATTATATGTGATGATTAGATTATCTCATCATATAAATGATTTAATTTTCTCATTGAACCATTATGCATCATGTTCGCAATAAGTACCTTAACTAATGAGGCTATTCTTTGAGCAAGTGATAATGCTACCTCAATGTCGAATTTAGTGGAGTGCCTTTATTCGAACTGATGGCAACCCTCGAATAATATAAACTTAGTCTACATGTATAAGGAGTTAGGTTATTTAAATTCATTCTATCTCTTCTCTCAAAACAACTATTGTTATAACATTTCCCACCAGGAAGAAGTCACTCAATAACGGATCCTCTAGTGATCAAACCCTCTACGTTGCATTGAAACCTCTTGAATACTCTATTGGACCCTATAGCTTCCACTCCTCATTACCCCTACATTGGTTCTTAGGAACCCCATTTGGTATCTCTGGACCTAGATATGTATCATTGGAATGTCTTGTTAGAGACACACCAATAAGGTAATACCAAAGCAATTTTTTCCAATACTTATGCATATACTTTTACATAGTTAATTTTGTTCATTGTATCATAGATGTTTTTTTGTTAATTTTGTTCATTGTATCATAGATAAAAGAGGATATTTGTATGTCTTGTGGAAATTTCTAGATGATGATGCATTCAGTATTTGGTGCATTCTTAATTGGGAATCCAAGTGAATTTCATTGAACTCATACTAGGGACTTGGATCTAGACATTTATTTATCTAAGAAACAAGAAAAGTTGGATAGGCCATATGTATCTTGAATCCAACATTGGATCCATGGACATGCAATTCATATATTTTTGATTTGCTGAGAGATCAGAGCATATAAAAAAATGCAATATTTAATCATATTTATAGTCAATGATTCCTATATCAATCTAACCTCATGAGAGTTTACATTGTGTTTAGGACCCCCGTTTCCCAAATCTCAAGGAAGAAGTTCAACATATTCCACAATATTTTGTAACAATGATACAATTATAACCATAATCCCCGTGATATGAGTGCTTCCATGATGCCAAGCATCTAGAGGGAAAACTTGGCCAACCCATATTGGCATTGAACTCCATTTCAAAGCGAATGAATCAACAAAGTGCCTTAATATCTTACTATCACCATATGCCAATTGTTCCACAACTTTCTACATGTCAACAAAAGGCTTATCAACTTTAGTATCACCTCCTTCATCACCCATTTTTATTTCTTGGTATCAATAATCTGATGTTTAGTAGAGGTTGGAATTACATTTGCAACATTTTCTATTTCAAGAGAGTGCCCAAGGTATTTTCTCAGGTAAAATATTAGAGTGAATAGTTTCAAATTCCGAACAACAAATTATTCACCAAAAGAAAAATATCATTCAACAACAATTGTGGCATATCAGTATACTTAAAGAAACAATTTATCCAGTTGCAAGGCCTAGCTATTGAAACTTGAAAATTAGCAAACAAACATTTAATAATTTTCACACTTCTCATATGAAAATGATTTCTAGAGACCTCCAGACTCATCTACAAGCTTTTTCAATCTATTTGATTTCTCTATTTATCTTCCAAGCATCCCTTGGATTGTAATAATGGAATTTGCTTCCACACAAATGCATAAACAATCTCTAGGAACAAAATTGACAGCGATGAACTCTAGTTTCACCATTAGTAATGCACCATAGCATACCCCAAAATTTGTTATAACTGGACCATATTTTGAGATGGAATCTCTCTTAACCAACGCTTGAGCACATAAACCTATACATTGAAGTACATAGAATTCCTTGCCTAACAATCAAATCTTGAACGCCACGCCAAAAAATCATTTAGCCATAAAGTGGGAATTCAAATTCAACTCATTCAACATGAGTTTTACAATTTTCAAAATCCAAGCTTTTAGGAGTTTAATTTTTCATGGAAGGACCACCTATGGATGAATCTTCTCTATAAAAGTCAGTTGTTTAGATTCCCAGTTGTTGAGAAATATTCATTTAAACATATATTTTAAGCTCTTTTCTCTTGATTACTGGTTGTTTTGTTTTTTTTCACTGTAACTCAATACCTTAGCTTCAACATCATTTAAGGATGATCCTTCATTCAAAAAATCCACAGTGAATGCAACAACAATTCAATTTTCTGATTTTCCTATTTGGTTTTGGAATGCCAAACTGTAATCGCCAATAATGTGAACAATCTAATGTTTTGAGAATATTGTATCAAACTCTCATGTTTTCACTTTTAGTTTTTGGTTCTCCCAATAGATTATTTTTTGTCCGTCTTTTTCATCACCCAAGTTCCCCTTCAATACAGTGTTCTTTTACCGCACCCTAAGGTGCAATTGCTAGTTATAAAAATAAATAAAACTATTTATAGCGGTAGTGTATATATTTTATGTTTTGGACTTTAAATCTATAAATAAATTAAGCACTCTCAAAATACTTAATGGAACCCAAATTATGAGATTTTCATAGATAAGATATGTGCTTCTAAGATTTTTTTACAGATTTTCGACCAAACTCGAGATCAATTTTGATATATCAAAAAGATTTAAAAGAAGCACTCCTAGATCACCCTAGTTATGATGAGTAAAAAATTAGGAAATTCGTTATTGTAGCGATCCATAACACTGAGATTACATGTTTTTCCTCGAAACCAAATAACTTATACATATGTTTGTTTATCAAGCAAGGTTAAAAATCAAAACCATTACATGTGAAATATTGACAATACTAAAATCCATTTTCTAGCAGCACATGTTATACTAATTGTATTATGTGATGTTAAAGTGTTGTTAATCTTATTAAAAATGCCATATGTCATCATATATGTTAAGAGAAATGGTGTATGCTAGGTTGGGAGCTCTAATAAAGTGTTGTTTTTTTTTCCATAGGAAAAAAAAGTCACAATTCATTATATTTAAAATGAAACACCTTGTTCATGGGTCATATGGTCCATTACAAAAATTTATTCAAATAGAATGGATCTATTATAGATCATTAATCGATTATACAAATATAATTTTGAACCATATTGTCAATAGCTTGTATTATATGACTTTAAAGGAATCTGTGATAAAAACCAGATATAAATGTTGTGTATTGTCACCAAAGATGTTGTTGGACCTGTACTTTTTGATTCATAGCTACATGAATGTTCTTTTCATGCAGTTTATTGTTCATCTAAGATGAGGACCTAAATCATGCTCAGCAATTGTATCATTTACTTGTTGCCATTGATGACAAATTCTGTCACTGTAATATCCCAAATTTTGGACCTAACACTTATAGGCATGTGCCTATTGATTATGATGTTGACTTGCTATTTGATTTTGATATATTGGGTCAAAGACCCCAATGTATATGAAGATGATTATTTGTTTTATATATTGGGAGTAATCCAATTATGGATGATATATATATGCTTGTTTGTGTTGGGTGTGGACCCTGAACCACATGATTGATGAGATGATTTGTGTTGAGCGAGGAGGTCCAGAGCACTTGAGTCATTGATGAATTGTGTTGAGCGAGGAGCTCTGGAGCACTTGAGTGATTGATGATTTGTGTTAATCGAGGAGCCCTAGAGCACTTGAGTCATTGATGATTTGTGTTGAGCGAGAAGCTCTGGAGCACATGAGTATTTACCTTTGTGTTGAGAAAAAATATTTGGAACACATGAAAATATAATTGGAAGTGTTGGGAATAAGCCCTGGAGCCCTCCATGTTGCTGTTGAGCATAAGCTCTGGAGCATCGGATCCTTGACCATTGTATTCCTAAGTTTATTGTACAAGTAAATCCTAGCATTAGTGTTGAGCGAAGAGCTATGGAATTGAACTAGGTTGTAATTCCCTGTTAAAGCATTGAGTATGGGATCTGGTAAGCGCTAGGGGTTGTTGATGTATTTGTAACTTTGGAATGTATTCATCTATGTATCTTATCTATTGTAACCCGATGTTTATTCTAGGATGTATCTATTATGTAATTGAGTCATGTTGTCATGCCCCGATGTTCCGATCGGGAGAATAAATAATGTAAACAAGTCATGTCAAGTCATAGTGTAGTAACCCTCCGATTGTCTAAGGGTTAAAGTCCCTGCAATTCTAGGGCACTAGGGTTATTAGACTCTCCTAGTAGAGGTCGGACCTAGTATGGTTCTAGTCATGTTGGGATTAGTATAAATAGAGAGCTGGGGTCTCTATTTAGTACACATCACTCACACACTCAAGTGTAGCACATAGTTGAGGAAGGAGAAGACACTAGGGCTAGACAAGAAGAATATTACTACTGTCGGGAGTGCATCTTATTGATATGGGGTTTTACATCTTGTGCTGATTCTATCTCTGAGGAAGTTGCGAGGTTTTCTCCATTTATGGTTTCCCCGATGAAAAACACTGTGTTCATTGTCTCTTGTGTTTGATTTTTGTACTTGTTGTTCTCTCAGTAAAGATCCTAACATAATGCTAGCTTAATGTTGAAAAACTATCATGGTATCAGAGCTAACCTGAGAAGAAGAAACAATGCAGCTGCAGGAACTAGGGATTCCTAGTTTGTGGATCTTCCTCCATAGATTTTCAGCAAAATTAAGGTGGAATAACTCTCCTCCTTAGGGTGCATCTTTCTGTCGAAGCAGAATCCAATTCTGAGGTTTTTCAGTTTTGGACCTGTCACTACTGTCGAAAATTAGGGATTTTCACAGAAGAGGAATTTTTTAGTGATCCTAGGCCTGGATTGATATCCTCCCCAAAATCGAAGTTAGGGACAAATTTCAAGGCATTTGGGTGGACAGAACTCCAGAAAAGCAAAACCCTAATTTGCTCCTGAACCAGCTCTACAGGATTTTAGCTCAAGTTTCGGATTCGACATCTTGAACCTGGTAAGATCTAAAATATTTTGTATTTCCATTTGAGGTTCTCAGTTAAGATGTCTCATCATACCAAGCTTGATGAAAAGATTGAGGGAGTTGATAACTTTCGAGCCTGGAAGTATAGGATCTCCCTGGTCCTGGAAGAAAATGAGTTAGACTCCTACATCCATGAGGAGGTTCCAGTTCCAAAGGGAGTTGAGGAAAAGGCCTTACATAAGAAGAATATTGTTATGGCAAAGAGGATCATTGTTGATTCTATCAAGGATCACCTTATCCCACAAGTGTCCTCTCTCAAGACACCAAAAGCTATGTTTTATGCCCTAACCAAATTGTTTGAAGGGAAGAACATAAAACGGAAGATGACCCTGAGAAACCAACTGAAGAATGTGAAGATTCAAAATGCAGAAAAATTCCAGTCTTACTTCACAAGAGTTTCTCAGATAAAAGAGCAACTAGAAGCAGTTGATGAAGAAGTGGAAAATGCAGAGATTGTAATGACTACCTTGAATGGCCTTCCTAGGTCATGGGATTCTTTCATCCAAGGAATCTGTGCTAGAAATAAGTTAGTCAAGTTTAGCAGACTATGGGAAGAGTGCTCTCAAGAAGAATCTTGGATAGCAGCTCGATAAGAGAAGATGGGAAGTGAATACCAAGCTCTCAGGGTACACTCCAAGTCTCACTCCAAGTCAAACAAAAGAAGACATCATAGCTCCAGAGGTAAGCACTCTCACAAAGATAACACTAGAAAAGATGTATCTAGGATCATATTCTATACATGTGATGAAGTAGGACACTATGCAAGGGATTTTCCTAACAAACAGAAGATAATGAAGAAGAGAAACAAAAGAAGACATCATGCTTATGTTGTAGAGGATGATGAACCATCCAGGAAGAGATCCAGATATGAAAGTGAAGATTCTTCAAGCGAGGTTGAGTATGTTCTGATATCCACTCTCATAGGTAACATTACTCATGGAAGTGATGATTGGCTTATAGATAGTGAATCTTCCAAACATATGACTGGATTCAAGGAATCCTTTGTGAGACTATCAGAACATGAATCACCTCACAAGGTAAATCTAGGAGATGACTACCAATATCCAATAAAAGGTAGTGGGGAATCTTCCTATAAATTAGACTCTGGAAAATATCTAACAATGAAAGAAGTATTGTTTGTGCCAGGACTCAAGAAGAACCTTCTCTCCATATCAACATTAGATGCAAAAGGAATGTGGGTTTCATTCATAGATGGTCAAGTCATCATGTGGCCAAAAGGAAAGACTATCAATGATGCGGTATTGATTGAAGAATAAGGAGGAGGATTATACAAATTAAAGGGCCATCCATAACAAGCCTTGGTCCATGACACAGTAGAGCCAAGTGAACTTTGGCATAGAAGGCTTGCACATGTGTATTACAGAGCACTACCTATTGCAAGCAAAGTTGTCGAAGGTCTTCCCAGAAATCCAAGAAAAACATGATGGGGTCTGCAAAGGATATGCGAAAGGAAAGAATACAAAGAAGACAATTCCAAGCAGTGAAAAGAAATCAAAAGGAATATTGGAAATCATCCACTTCGATGTATGCGGTCCTATGTCATCAAACTCTCTAAGCGGGTATGCATATTATGTCTCTTTTATTGATGACTTTTCTAGGAAGACATGGGTTTACTTCATGAAGAACAAAGATGAAGTATTCAGTAAGTTCAAGGAATTCAAAGCCTTGATAGAGAACCATACTGAAAATAAGATCAAGACCATTCGATCAGATAATGGCAAAGAATTCATGTCAAATGAATTCAAAGAGCTATGCAAAGAATCAGGGATTAAGAGGGAGTTGTCCACTCCTTATAATCCATAACAGAATGGGATTGCGGAACGAAAGAACTGAACTATCATGGAAGCTGCAAAGGCAATGCTTCATGATCAAGACCTTCCTATGCATCTTTGGGCGGAAGCTGGAAGAACAACAGTGTATGTACAGAACCATACTCGACATACGTACTCGAGAACAAGACTCCTAAAGAAGTCTTCTCTGGCAATAAACCAGAAGTCATCCATCTCAGAATATTCAGTTGTCTTGTGTACATCCACATTCCAAAAGAGAAGAGGAATACATTAGATCCTTTAGGAAAGAAGGGTATATTTATGGGATACTCTGAAAGCTCGAAGGCTTACAGAATATATTTCCCAGGATACAAGAAGATTGACATCAGCAGGTATGTGACATTTGATGAAGACATAGCTTACAACAAATCCAGAAAGAGATCTGTTGAAGAACCTCAAGAAGCAGAAGCACCCAGAATTCATGATACAACCATGAATGAAGAAACTTGAGAAGAAGATTGAGAATTTGAAGAACCACAAAGACCTGTAGATCCACCTCTGGAGAAGAATCCTCATAAGAGGAAACCTACTTGGGCACAATAACTTATCCAAGGTGCATAAATATATGGGACTCTAGAAGAGAATCATAGAGGAAGAAGGAGGACCAGATCCTGTTCTGGGTATGTAGCTTTACTATGTGATTTCATTGATAAAGAACCTTCCAGTTATGAAGAAGTGACATAACAAAAAGAAAGGAAGGATGCTATGATCGAAGAGTATCAATTGATCATGAAGAATGATGTTTGGGATGTTGTCCCAAGACTAGATGGGAAGTCAGTTGTAACTTCCAAATGGATCTACAAGATCAAACATGCTGTAGACGGTAGCATTGAAAAATATAAGGCAATATTTGTAGCTCACGGTTTCTCTCAGAAAGATGGAATAGACTATGAAGAAACCTTTGCACCTATATCCAGATACACTTCCATTAGATCAGTACTTGCTTTGGTCACAGTGATGAAATGGAAGATAGACCAGATGGATGTCAAGACTGATTTCTTGAATGGTGTAGTGGAAGAGGAAGTGTATGTAGAACAGCCACTCAGTTTTGAGACACATGACAGGGAGTCTCATGTATGTAGATTGAAGAAAGCCATGAATGGTTTGAAATATGGACCTAGGACACGGTATGGCAGAATTGATAGCTTTCTATCCAGTTTGGGATTTACCAAGAGTAAAGCAGATTCCAACCTTTACTACAAGGTTGAAGATGGAAACCCAGTGATGCTTCTACTATATGTAGATGATCTGTTTGTGACAGGTATGGATGGGTTGATTACTGATACAAAGAGAAATCTTGCTACCAAGTTCGAGATGAAGGACTTGGGTATGATGCATTACTTTCTAGTTATGGAGGTGTGGCAGAGTACAGATGGAATCTTCCTTGGACAAGGGAAGTATGCAGTAGAGATCCTGAAGAGGTTTGCGATGATGGAATGCAAGACTATGGCCACACCTATGACATCGAACCTAGATCTATTGAGTGATGCTTCATCAGAGTCAGTTGATGCTACAATGTATTGTTAGATGATTGGATCATTGATGTACCTGACGAACATGAGACCAGACATTTGCTTTGCCATGAACACCTTGAACCAGTTCTTGACAGATCCAAGAAATGTTCACTTGATTGCTGCAAAGCATATTCTGAGGTACCTGAGGGGTACAATTGATTATGGGCTCAAGTACGATGTGAATCAAAAGATTAACCTGGAGGGTTATATTGATTCAGATTGGGCAGGTAGTTCCATCGATAGGAAGAGCACCTCAGGATGTTGCTTCAATATGGGATCAGGTGTGATCTCTTGGTTTAGCAGGAAGCAATCCTGTGTGGCACTGAGTACAACTGAAGAAGAGTATGTTGCAGCTTGTTCAACTAGTTGTGAGATAGTATGGCTGAGGAAGCTACTATCTAATTTATTTGATCTCCAGATGGATGCTACTTGTATACATTGTGACAAACAGAGTTGTGTGAAGTTGTCAGAGAATCTAGTGTTCCATGACAAGTCGAAGCACATCGAGATCAAGTATCACTATATTAGGGATATGGTGCAGAGAGGAGCAGTGAAGCTCCAGTATGTTGCGACAAAGGAACAGATAGATGATGTGTTGATGAAGCCATTGGCTAGAGTGAAGTTTGAGTACTTTAGGGAGAAGCTTGGTGTTCTCCAGATTGAGGTTTCCTCCAAGGGAAAGTGATGAGTCCCAAAGCCATTCTGATGAGCAGGTCAGATGTAAGGGCTGAGCCATTCTGTCATGGTGAGAGGATTCAGTTCCTTCCATGTCAGATGTGAGTGCAAGCCATTCTGTCATGGTGAGAGGATTCGGTTCCTTCCATGTCAGATGTGAGTGCAGGCCATTCTGTCATCGTGAGAGGATTTAGTTCCTTCCATGTCAAATGTGAGTGTAGGCCATTCTATCTTGGTGAGAGGATTCAGTTCCTTCCAGGTCAGATGTGAGTGCAAGACTTTCTGGCCATGGTGAGAGGATTTAGTTCCTTCCAGGTCAAAAATAAGAGATGAATCCTTTTCATAGATGTTAGTGATGTGATGTCCTATCATGCTGGTGAGTGTGAGTGCTGGGCCTTTCTGATGTGATTATAGGTTACTACATGATCAGATGTGAGTGCTGGGTGTGCCTTTCTGATGAGTAGGTCAAATGTAAGTGCTGGGTGAAGACCTACCTGATGGCTAGGCCTACAACTAGCATGAAAGAAGGCTAGCTCTGTAGAAATTCCTATGACGAGATAGCACACATGATGATGACCATATGAGATCCAGATCAAGCTATGATCTAGATCCAGTTATGATGACTCTGAGAGATCCAGATCAAGTGATGATCCAGCATTCAGTTCCCTACACTCCCAAAGTGGCATTTAGATCCAGGATTCAGTTCCCAAAGTGGTATTCAGATCCAACATTCAGTTCCCAAATTGGTATTCAGATCCAGCATTCAGTTCCCTACACTCCCCAGCAGAACGGTGTAGCAGAGAGAAAGAATTGGTCTCTCAAGGAGATGACCACCTGTATGCTGGAATCAAAGAAGATGGCTGAAAATTTGTGGGCGGAAGCCATGCATGCTATAGCATATATTCATAATAGAGTGACACACTCATATATTAAAGGGAATACCCCTTTCGAAGCATATTTTGGACACAAGCCGGATGTGTCGAACCTGAGGGTGTTTGGGTCCACTGCATGGGCCCGAATTTCGCTTGATAAAAGGAGGGATTTGCAACTGCAAAGCATCGAATGTATATTTATTAGATATCCCGATGAATATAAAGGTTTCAAGCTGATGGATATTAAAAAAAATATTTCATCATTGAAAGGAGTGTCAAGTTTGATGAGCCTCTTTAGGAGGTAGAACTAGTGAAGGAGAAAACTGTTGAATTTCCTTCCTATTCTACTGAATATTTGGATGTTGTAATTGGGGGTGATGACCCTGATTTGGATCCTTTGATTTCTGATATTAGTGAACAAAAAACATTAGATGCTAAATCAGAACCTGAAGTACAAAATAATCTTCCAACTTGGGCTCGACAGGCACTCTCCTCCGCAGGAGATAACATTGGAAATCTGGATGATCCAAGGATAACTCGGTCCGATTTCCAAAGAGCAGGTATTGCGGTCTCTTGTCCCAATTATTTGTTATCTAAATATTGTTATTCAATGATAATTTTAGACCCTAAGTCTTACTACCATGCTCAGAAGGATCTGAGATGGCAAGTTTCCATGGATGAAGAGATGAATTCTCTTCATAAAACGCTACTTGGGAGCTAGTTTCTCTTCCTCCGAGGAGGAAATTGGTTCAATGCAAGCGGGTGTTTCAGAAGAATGTTTTTGCTGATGGAAGCAACTACAAATATAAGGCAAGGATGGTGGAAAATTTTTTCTCCCAGGTCCAAGGTGTGGACAACCATGAGACTTTTGCACCGGTTGCAAAAATGGACTCCATCCGCCTAGTTTTGGCAATTTCATCATCTAAGCATTGGGAAGTTCATCATATGGATGTTAAGTCTGCCTTTCTACATGGAGATCTTCATGAGGAGATATACATGAAGCAGCCTAAGGGCTACATTTATGATCCATCTTTGGTTTGCAAGCTAAATAAGTCACTATATGGGTTAAAACAGGCCCCAAGAGAGTGGTATTCCAAGATGGATTCCTTCCTTCTCTTACAAAAATTCCAAAGGTGTAAATCAGATCCAAATATGTATATACAAAAGTATGATGGTAATTCGATTATTATTGTTTTATATGTTTATGACTTACTGATTACAGGTAGCATAGTTACTTCTATTTCAGTCATCAAAACTGCTCTCCACAATGCATTTGAAATGAGCGATTTGGGACTCTTAAAGCAATTTCTTGGGTTCAAAATTGAGCAAAATTCTAATGGCATAGTGGTCACTTAGTCCAAATACATATTAGACCTGTTAGTCAAGTTTAACATGGCTGAATGTAGGGCTGCTCCATTCCCTTTCCTTTCAGGGATCATCCTTGAACAAGGAAAAAGCACACCTCCCATGGACTACACTATTTATCGGTAGCTGATAGGTAGCTTGCTCTACTTAACTAATTCTTGTCCTGATATATATTATGCCATGAATGCTATGTCAAGATACATGCATTAGTCTCATGATCTTCATTGGAAGGAATCCAAGAGGATCCTCCAGTATATTTAGGGAACCAGGACCTACGGCATTCACTATGTTGCAGACTTTGAGCTAGAGCTAGTTGGTTACACAGATTCCAATTGGGCGGGTGATTTTAGAAGTATACTTCTGGATATGTCTTCATGTTTGGTGGTGGCCCCATTTTCTGGTCTAGCAAAAAGTAGGCCACCATAGCATTGTCTTCGGCAGAGGCTGAGTATCGAGGAGCGGTGAATGCTTGCATCCAAGCCGTTTGGTTGCAAGCCATTCTTTCAGAGTTTGATCTTGGTAATAATTTTTTCGCTCTCCTATTTTGTGGAAATCAAAGTGCTATTAACATATCCATAGATCCAATTACCAAGCAGAGGACCAAGCATGTAGACATACACATGCACTACATCATAGAGTTAATGCATGACAGGACCATCATTCTACAATACTACCCTACTAATGAGCATATTGTAGACATCTTCACCAAGATATTTTCAGAAAAAAATTTCACTTACCTCTGTTCACTGTTGGGGGTGAGTTCATCAGGGTGATCAGACTACTTTTAGTGTTCAGCTTGAGGGGGGGTTTTCCCTCTTTTCCTCACTTAGATTTATTCTTGAGCATTGTTTTAGTTACTTTTATTTTACAGGGTGACCTATGGCCTTAGTTTCCAGGGCCCTAGAATTTCATCCACTTTATGTTTCTACTCCTCTGAGTATAGCTTAAGGGGGGGTGTTGGAGACATTTATCCACCATGCACACTTAATTTGGTCCATTTGACCTTGTTAAACCACTATCCTAAGTTTTATTGACTTAATTGACATCAGAGGAGCACTGTATGACATCAGCATGAGCAAACCCATGCCTACCTTCAGTCAAGGAGGCCAACTAAGCATTCTCCTTCATTCGAGGAGGCTAACTAGAGCACTTTGGGGGTGATCTGAGTGTCATAAATGCACCTAATTGATAATTGTTGGTTACAATCAGTTAATATGAGTGATAAAGGCATCTCCATTCATTATATTAATTATTTTATTAATATTCAATGAACTGGAGTCAACAGGGGCGCCTCCAACCACCTCTGATGGCCAGTTTGACTTCAGTTAACCTCATCGAGGTTCATTGGAGTTATTGATGTGCTACCACTTATTGTTTTCCATGCAGTGACATGTGTCTGAGCTATTTTTTAGTTAGACTAAGTCATTTATTGCACTTCGACTTTAGTTAGGACTCAGTTGAGTCAATAGACACTTAATCAGTTGGTTAACTAGTGTGTTTACTATGGCTTACAATCAATTAATCCACACCCATTCGTTCAATTCAAATGACCTCCTTGGGAATTTGAATTGTATTGGAATTCATGCATCTTGCATGATCATTGTATTGTATTATTCATTATTCATTTGATTATACAGAGCTGCTACTTCCATTGCAACACCATTTTTCCAATTTTATGCATATTTGTCTGTATTCTTTGTGAGACTGTGTTTTCAGTTCCTATACCACTATGAAAAATTAATACTAATAACTCAGAATAGATTCATATATGAGGTTTTTATACCATTTCCTCACTTCTCTAGCAAGGGTCTGGGAAAATAGTCTGACTTTAACATCGTCATGGTCTACCTCTTCTAGGTCTACCCAGTTCAAAAACCACCCCATATTTTCTTCAGCCGAGTATGCTCTTTCCCCATAGAACTGCTTGATCCTTGTGGAGTATCCCAGGGGGAGATCATGAAGAACCACAAGAAGACGTATAGGAGAAAATATGGTTTCCATCATTGGGGGTATAACAAGATTTACCAATGGGATTAGGACTAGTGTGATAGGAATTGGTAAGTTGTGGGGTGTAGAAGGGTGGTGGGGAGTTGTGAAATTTGGAGATGAATTTTGATTTTGTTTGGAAGTAATGGATGATGAAGGTGTGATGAAAAATTTCCTTATGATAGCTAAATTCGACCAGGATTGATTAGCGGCAAATGTAAGATAGTTGGGGTCGGGAAGGTATGGGGGGGGGCATACCTAGAGTTTCTTAGGTCTGGGGTGACCATGCAATAAGGGAAAGTAAAACATGGAGGGATTAGACACCAAGTTAGAGAGACTGGATTCAAATTTAGTTCTGGGAAAGTCTAGTCCACACTCCTCATTACAACGTTCATACATATCACTAATAGAGATAGCACTTTCAGCAGGAAAATACAAATTCCTGACTAACCTCTACATCTTATTGGCCCTTCGGATCAAACTTTCAGGATAAAATACTTCTTGAAAGGATTCTACATCACGATTCCTTCTCGTATGGGTTCTTCTAGTCTCTAGTATTTATCAATGAAGTCACTTTCAAAGTTTTCGTGGAGTCTCCACAGCATTTACAACCAATTTTGTGTCTAGGACCGATTGTTCAACATGGTCATAGAACTGAAACAATGTCATTCTTCATGAGGAGATAATAGAAATTAGGATTCTTGGAAACAACAACAATATGTTAGCACCCTATAATTTTCCCATGGTTGCTGCAGAAAGTCACAGGGGTAACCATTTCAACCAACTTTATACTATATTCTAGACAATATAGTTAGAGAGGGATCTCTCTTGTCACAGAGTAAAGAAACACATATATATGTAAAGCTTTGGACAACTCACAGAAGGATAGATTTCTGATGATAACAAGTAGTTGATAGATTTGAGGATGTTAGAATCAATCAGACAAGAAAAATGATTGGGCAATGGAGTCAAAACCTGAATCAAACAAGGATATTACAGTGAAAATGAGAAAGGGAATTTCCTTTGTACTTTGAGGCAAAGTAATCATCACAAATAGTCAAATATCTTGAAAGGGTGACAATAGAAAGAGTAAGAATCCTAGCGAAGCAAGAGGCACCTATCTGTGGGAGAATCTTTGAACCACCTTTAGTAGAAGAAACAATAAAGGCTAACAAATACAATGGAGCATAGGAGATGAATTCCAAAAAATTTATGAGAAACACACAACAAATGCAGCGTCTGACAAGAGGAGCACTTAACTGGGAGAGAATTCCTCACGTACAACTATAGCGCATTAGCAAAACCACACATAAATGAACATGAATAAATAGGAAAAATAGATTGAATCTAAACACTGTGATGAATCTCAGGAACACAAGAAAATGTTTCTCATTAAGTCTTCCAAGAAAGTTACAGGGACAAAACAAGAGCAGAACGCCTCCTGAATGAAAATTCCAACCCTTTCCTCATCAATTGAGGTCCTATTTATAATGCCATGGCTCTCGGGACCAACCCTAAAACAGAGCGCAATTCAGTTACAAAATTTGGGAATCAAATCCCTAACCACCATTCAAATCCTAACAACCTCCTAAGCTGGCAAAATCACCACGATTCTTTACCCAAAATTGGCCTTACAGTGCAATATACACACTAGACCTAAAACGACAATGGAGAATAAGAGAGGCATGCTCGCTTTCTCTGATGGTGACACCCCAAGCTCTTCGTAATGGTTTTAGTTTCTTAGGCACGACCTGCGTCACTGAATCTTACTCATTTCTCCAACCGGGCTTCACATCCAAGCTGACCTTTTTCCCTCGTGCACCTTGCGTCGTGTGACATCATTCCTCACCGTAGATTTCATCCACATAAGAGATTAGTCGTCGCTTGTCATAGCCCTTTATTCAATTTCACGATTGTTCCTCTTGTGAACCCCCTTACACCTTTTGTCGACGAAGTCACTCTGCATCTTTGATCTGGATCACATCAGATCTCTGTTGTGGCTAGATGCGGGACCCTTGAGCGTTTCGCAGCGGCTTCCTCCATTAACCGTCGTGCACTTTTTCCTCACAAAATATTCTCCCATTATATATCAGACGTGCCCTAAGATCTTGGTTGTTCATGTGTGTGGGTCCTACTAGACCTTCGTAGTGCTCCATCTTGCTAATCGTCGTGCATGTTGTCGCCGCAAATCTTGCTTTTGCCATATATCGCGAGCATCGGAATATCATGATCATCGATACCTGAGGGGAGGGGCTTAATCTGCGATCCTCTAGAGTCTTATGGGCCATGCATCTCATCGTTGGTGAACATTTTCCCACTGTCAATTCGCTCCTGCTGTGCGCCTGCGTTGTAGATGGTCCCGCTTATGGGATTTGCGTCTTTGGTTTCTCCCATCCACTTTGTTAGCCATTCATCTCATATTGGGGCCAATCGCATATGCTAATCCACTTCAACATCTTAGCACGGGTGTGAACCAGGTGCTAACATGTCTTGGTAAGACCTTGAGCCCTAAACCTTGAAGGTATGAACAGTGTGGATAAGGCTAGAATAACAAAATATGAGTGGGAAGTGTCTTTTCTAGAAAATGCAAGAGGTTATGGTTTTTCTCAGCCCATCATTTTTGGGTAAAGGCCTAATGTTTAGCAGAGTTATGAAGTCTTTTTTGTTAAGAAAGATTTAGGGCTTTCTCACATTGTTTAAAGTTTAAGTAACAGGCTGTCAACCTATGTGGAAAGAAAATGTATCAAGTCATTTTTCATTTTCTTTACAATTTTGTAATCTTTACCTATTTTGAACTCGGTATCTCTCGGTTCTACTTGGTGATGGATATTTTTGGTTAACAATACTTGTATCTCTATTTATTCTGTTGCTATGGATTCAATCCATTAGTATTATCTAAATTAGAGGAAATTTGGGGTCTAAAATGGGCCTTATAAGAAAACGTGCCAACAATAAATTTTGTGAGTTGGAATTCAAGAACCAATAGAATTTGAATAAAATGAGTCAACCATAATGGTTGAATTGGCATATTTGCCATAAAAGAAAACTACTTTTTTTTTCGTATTTTCGACATATCTCCTTGTTTTTTTACTCAAATTTCAAGAGGGAGAGCTCGCTGATTGCGGAATTTAATTCTGCATCCAACGAGTACCCACACTGCATACTTTTGACGGACCCCACTTTCACATTTTTTCAGGTATTTCTTGTTTTTTGGGTAGTGGGGTCTGTGAAAAGTATGCAGTGTGGGTACTCGTTGGATGTAGATTTAAATTCTACATCCAATGAGCTCTCTTGCTCAAAATTTGATTAAAAACACAGGGAGATATGTCGAAAATACGAACACAAAAAGTAGTTTTTTCATTTTTCCTCCAAAATTAATAACTATTATTTTATCATTTTAACTATTATTTTATTATTTTCCTTAGGAGGCCCGTTTTAGACCTCAAATTTCCTCTAATGTGTAATAGTGTTTTTATGCCGAGTATCGTTCCTATTTTTTATTATTACTATGTACTTGAAAATTTGAGATTTGATTACTATGTAAAATTTTTCATTGAGGGTTTTCTTACTGTAAGTTCTAGTTTAAAAATAATTTAAGGTCGTGAGGCCACTACACTTCCAAATTCGTTGTTTTGTAGCATTGCTCTGTAAGAACAAGATATTTCGATATTTTTGCATGCATTGGTTATGATGGGTACTTTGTTTACTACTTCCAATATTTTGTTTGTATCATAGTTTGGAAAATTTCTTTTAATTTTTATATATTGATTATTAATGGATTTGGGTCAGTCCATAAAATATTTACGACCAGTGAAAGATAAAAGGATTACGTCCTACTCTGAAAATGATTGAATGCTTTGCTTATCAGTGGGTTATTTTGGTTATCTGGTGCATTAGGTGTTTGCTATACTTTCCTACTGATACTAAGTTGTTTTTAAGAGTTTTTAGGGCTTCGCTATTTGTATAGAGTAGTTTTGTAAAAATAATGAGAAAAAAGGCCTTACCGACTTCGATCATGTGACCTGTAGTTTATTTCTTTAAGATTTTATAATTTTTCTATTGTTAAGAACTTGCATTTAAATTTCCATTCATCGTGGGTTTTGTAAAATGGTTTTGTTTATTGTATTGTAGTTTAAACGATTTTTAAAACCCTATATCATTTTCCATTACTTGTAAACGTTTAATCCTTTCGACTATATATAAATTGTTCGTTTATTTTGAATAAATAGGACTTTAGGCCATATTAGTAAATATTTGTAAAATTATAACTATATATAAATATTTGTCATTCTTATTAATCTTATGTTAGGTCTGTCGTTCGACAGAAACATGCATTTCCAGGTTTTAAATATTTTAAATAACATATAAATTGAGAATCTAAGGATTCTTTTACTATTAAAAAAAAAGAAATCAAGTCGTACTTGTAAAAGAAAATTTAAATGAATATATCTTCTAATTTAACCTTTTGATTGAACTGTAAGTTTTCTAATAGAAAAAATAAGAAAGTACTAATTACTATTATTTTAAATACATTATAGGAACATAATAGATTTATACACAGAGGTGTGATGCCTTTCTAGATACAACAACTACTAAATTCACTAAAAACTTTATACATCTATAGTCAATAAAATAGTATCTTCCTTATTACAGAAATCAGATATTAATTCTGGAAAACTCTAACATTCAAAATTTGCTACAGATATAAACATAAAATGAGATTAAGATTCATAAGAAAACAACTTAGAACCTGTTAACTGTCGAAGGGGACAAACACCCAAAGAAGACCATTACTCCCAACCGTCTCCTAAAAGAAGCCAAGATAACTTGCTATAGGACCCCCAAGCCCATCCACTGAACCACCAGGATGCAGATGCCTTATAGAAGCCTACACAGCATTCTCTACAACTTTGGAAACTCACTTACAACCTTAACTCTCAGCAATCCACTTTAGCTATCCCCTCATTGAATTCCTCTTGTGTGCCTAACTTTTTAGTTTTCAACAAATTCACAAGGGTCTAATCACTTGGAATAGAATGTAGTGATCCACCTTCTCATTTCCTCTTCTTAGGGAACATGACCACAATTTTAGGGATGTCGCCCAACAACTAGAAAGTGAATATTATTGCTTCCACTTGTCATTTGGCCTTCTACAGAAGATCATTCCTCCTAGTGGGCCAGTGAACACTTTTCAACAATCTCATTTGTATAGGTGTCTCCTCTTTTAAATATATAAATAAATAAATATTCAATTATAGTCATCCTTGGTCAATAACATAAAACTTTACAATAAATTTAAAAAAAATGTTTTTCTCAAAGTAAACAGTGTGTTTCAGTTCTTGGTGGGTTACAGGTAGATGATGAATAATTTGTCCCCATCATCACATCAACCAGTCAAATCCTTCATAAAAATAATATTCTCATAATATCCATATTATTAATTCTCACATGATCGGGATCTCCTTCCATCGATGAGAATTGGACCAAGTGAACAACCCTCCATAGTAAAATTTTTTTCCCTAATTAGGATCAAATATTTGGAGGGTATCCTTACATCCTTACCATTCCAACTTCTCCACACAAATGTACACCACTAAAATTGATCCAAAACAATGATAATGAACCCATTTCACCATGTTAAAGTCACCACCCACTATCCATTCTACATCTAGAAAAGAGGAAGAAATTGACTCACAAAGATAGGTTTGATCTCAATTGATGTTGGGAACATACATTGGCCAAAATCCAAGCACTCTCATAAGTATCAAAAGAGTAGTTCCCAGTTATCTAGGTCACAACCATATGATCTAACAAAAAATCATAGGAAAGGGGATACATAAGGAACTACCACACCCAACCTTTTGAAAGTGGTTTGAGGTAAAAATAGATGATTCCAGAAAAAGATCATATGATAGTGAAGATCAAAATCAACAAACTTCACCTCCTAAATAAATACCACATATTGTTGAGGCTTTTATAAAATTGGTTGGACAAGTTGATTCCTACCTAGGATCTCCAACCCTCTCCCATTCCAAGAAAGAAGAAAAATATTCATTCAAATAGTAGAGTGTTTGCAAGAGTATTGAACATGTTTCTTAGTGCTACATTACCCAAAGAGGAGCCTCCTTTCTATGGGGAAAGGGACAAAAAATCCTTTAATCACTTTCCTTGAAGAGTAGGACTCACCACTCTACCAGTATTGTCCATGATATTTGGATATGATTACACCTTCCTCTTGTTAGTTTCACCTACCA
>LPNX011191411.1:87460-104289 GCA_001517045.1 Pseudotsuga menziesii | reverse complement strand
TAAGGGAATTATGATCTAGCCATTTCATCTCCACCACATCCACAACAAAGAAAAAAAACATGAATAGAAAAAAAAACACAATAGATAATCAAGAAAAACATAGAACAAATTAAACCTGAAGGTCTAAACATTGATGTCATTCTAAAGGCAGTGGAGACCCAACGTGAAGCTCAATACCAATATTTGTCAGTTTCAATTTCTGTCCACCGACACCAATCTCATCACCATGTTTAGAATTGCCTGAATTCCAATTCCATTTACTCTTCTTAGATGTGTCTTCAAGCATCTTCTTAGATTCAGACAAATTACTTGTAAATCTAGTACTCCTCTTAGCCTAAGTATTCAACACAGTAGGTCTGCGTCAGAATTGAACTCCCTGTACAGGTGCCTGAAGGATAAAGAAAGAAAACAGTTCTTTAGGAGCCCAATTCTTTTCAACCAACAATCATATATAACTCAGTGACTACAACTTGGTGAGACCTTTGGCCCAATCAATTATCATGACCTTTGATTCGCCAAAAATAGAAAGCTAGAGAATTATTTTATTTTTGCGAACCATAAAAGCCCCCATAAGGCTAAAAGTTCATGCAATTGCTTTGTTGGATCTCTGAAGATTGAGGTGCATGGCACTAATATTATTACTAATAGAAGGTAGACAACTTACAAAAATTACACTTTATTGCCTAATTTGCAATTTTCCATGACACAATTAAAAATGACTAACATAAATGACTAATTCATATTCTTCTAGCTAGTCATTTTTTATGTCATGACTAAATTAGTCATTTATTTTAGTCATTTTTAACTCAGTCACTTATTATCTAGTCATATTTGTTAACTGGTGACTAAATTAGTCGTTAATTTTAGTCGTTTATAGTTGAGTCAATCAAAATTGCTCATATTTAGTAGTAAATCACTTGGAAAACCTGTGGTGACTAGAATTTTTAGTCACCTAGTAGCTAATTATTCATTTTGTACTAGTGTATAATGATATTGTTGTTGATCATTGAGGAGATTATTAACAATGATTTGGTCTTGCCAGCACCCTCCGGACTATAGAACTCGACCCACTTGGTGACTGATAATTTAAGGGGCCACGTGGAACCTTCCTCACCATGCATTACATGATTTAAAAGTCTTCGCTGCAACCCTAGCTCTTCATTGTTTTTCGAGGGTTTGGTCTCTGTGACGTTTGGTTTGTTGCAGCCATGAGGGCATGCCTATGTTCAACTCCAGCTTCGTTGTTTGTGGAATGGAACACTGCCACTTAAGTGTGGTGGTTGGAGAGACATACATCTCTGATTCATTTTTCTTCTTACTTACCCTGAACTGTCGTGAGGTAGTGTAGCTCTATTGGTGTCATCTGTCTGGTGTTGAACTCTTTCGTGGTCGTTTTCGGGCTTGCTCTTGCTCCTATTGACAGTGTAGCTTGCATTGTGAGTGCCCGTCGTCTCTGTCACCTACAAGTTTAAGAGTTTGGCTTCTCGTTACGCTGGTTGCAGTGCCGTTGTTCCTTCGTGGCTCCATAATCTCCACTTACAGGTGATGTAAATGTTTTAGTGCATTACATGATTTAAAAGCCTTCACTGCAACCCTAGCTCTTCATTGTTTTTTCGAGGGTTTGGTATCTGTTATGTTTGGTTTGTTGTAGCCATGAGGGCACACCTGTGTTCAACTCTAGCTTCGTTGTTTTTGGAATGGAACAATACCACTTAAGTTTGGTGGTTGGAGAGACATACATCTCTTATTCGTTTTTCTTCTTACTTACCCTAAACTGTCGTGAGGTAGTGTAGCTCTGTTGGTGTCATATGTCTGGTGTTGAACTCTTTCGTGGTCATTTCTAGGCTTGTTCTTGCTCCTGTTGACAGTGTAGCTTGCATCATGAGCGCCCATCATCTCTGTCACCTGCGAGTATGAGAGTTTGGCTTCTCCTTACACTGGTTGCGGTGTTGTTGTTCCTTCGTGGCTCCATAATCTCCACTTACAGGTGATTTAAATGTTTTAGAGTTTATTACTAGATTTTATTTATAGTCTTCAATTCTATAACAAGTTTTTAATTAAACTTTGGTTTTCGTTTTGCAGGGATAGTTCTCCTTAACAAGAAAAGGATAGGAAACACCTCTCAAAGGGACCGACATTCAGTATACGGGTAAGCCCTGGTTACAAAATGGTTCTCCCTGCTTGTTCAGACCTTAGGGGAAGTTTCCAGTTGGAAGAAGTTACGGCATGGTGGTTACCCAATCTTGGGTTGTTGTTTTTGAGTTTACTAGTTTTGGTTTTTTATTTTAAACCCTTGCTTTTAGCAGGGTGACTCCGGAACAATGCCATGACTTGTAAAGCTCTCTTCTTGGTTAAAAGAAAGGATTTTACCTTGCTGTAAATATAAATTTTGATAGTGTTCATTTAATGCAACCCTATGTCACGACATGGGTGCACTGGATTTTAAGCTGGTTTTTGTATTTTGTTTAAGTTTAATCCTTTTCGACATGTCACGCAATACATAGTTTCTTTTGAAAACATAAGGGTTTCCCTTCGAGCTCGGACTCAGTTTACCTTAGTGTTATTTATATGACTCTGTGTACTTAGGGTTATTACCCTATTCGATTGTGTAATAAATATATATTGTTTATTATTTGCATTAGACTATTGTTAATGGTTTTTGGACTGTCATTCAGTCATGATATAATTTATAAATTTTGTTATTTGCTCAGAATTATGAGCTAGGGTTTTCTTCGAATGAAACCCTGGTTAAAGAATTCTTTTAATTTTGTTAAGTGAGCTCTGCTACTTGTAAAACAAATATTATTTTGAGTAAATATTATTATTAGTGTATAATGGGATTTCTTAAATTTGTATTCTATTCATTTATTGGTTATAAGGACTGTGACTAGTCAGTAACAATTTATTTGTTTATGCTGGCATATAATTATCCAACCAATGGATTATAACTTGGTTGCTTTGATTAGAAGCAAAAGTATTTTTAGACTAGGGTTTCGACCCTATAGTTTTCTTTTGCAGGTATGACCTGTTGTTGATAATTTCAAAATCAGTTCTTACATAGATATGTATTTCATTTATTAAATTATAATCATATTTTGTTTGTTTTATGTAATAAATTACAATTAGGGTTTATTAGAATTCTTGGGTAAGATGTACATAAATTCTGTACTTAGTTTGTTCTTTTAAAAATTAGTTATTTTAAATATTTAGTATTACACTACTTGATTATTAGTAATGTTAGACTTAGTGTAGTTACTATTATTAGTGATTAAGCTATATGAATAATAGTTATATCTTTAATGAACTTGAATGCAAACAAGGTAGTTTTAACTATATTCTTTTTACTACATAAGCAACTAGTTATCAAATAAGCATAAGGAAAATAAATATATAACACACTCTGTTTATCTTCCTACATATTTTAATTTGAAAATAGAAGTATAATATACTGAGTATAAACATGACATATTAACTACTAGTGTATTCCCTTAACATAATAAATCTTATATCTGTAATGGAATACTGCTATTTCATTAACAACACATTTACATAAACAAAGAACATAAGTAATCAGGTTATTGATCCTTTTGATAATAACCTAAATAATGCAATACATTACTTTGCTATTATGAAATGCATTTTACATCTATTCATTTCAGTTTCTTCTCGTTTCCTTCATCTAATTTAAATACTATGCCTATGCTGGAGTACAGTCTGGTCCTTCCAGATGTGGAAAAACACAGGCTAGAATTATTTTCCATCTATTTCAGATTCATTCTTTCAATATACTAAAAGATTACTAACTCTAATAGTTCATAACTAAACATTTAACATTCATTAATCAGTCAGATTCACATTTAACCATCTAACATAGTAAAACAAAAAGACTGTAGAACCTGATTAAGCTGGACAACAACAACGTTAGGAGGTCGTTCCTCCCTACCAACTCTTGGAGAGCACTCAAACAACGTCTCCTCAGGACCCTCGAGCGTGTTCCTGGTCTCCTTGGCTGAGAACTGGTGGAGCAAGCAAACAATAGACTAGTCCAATGACTCAATAATCACTCTACACTCAACAGTAAGATCCTTCAGCTGAAAAGTTGCACTAGATCACTTTGCAGTTAATCCCTCAAGCTCTTTCCACAAATTCCCTCACCATTGAATTTCTCTGAAGTACATTCACCTGAATGAATACTTCTATAGAAAATGAGCAGCCTCAGCTCTCTTCAATGGGCATTTTTATAAAGATTGCCTAGGTCTTCTAGGTCAGTTGTCATTAATTGAGCCACCTGCTCTGATCCCACTTTCTTGGGGGATCATGACCCCAAATGTAGGGAGGTTGCCACCTGCAACAGTTGGAAGAGGTTTGAGGATGCTGCCACTTGTCTGTTTTCTCTCCACCCAGTCTCCTCCACCAACTTAACTAGTAAACACTCTTTTAACAGCTCTCCTAAGCTCTTGTCTCCACTTTTATTTATTTATAATTAAAATATTCAGAATTACATTCATTATCCTTGACTCTGCTGAGTCATCAATTACAACTTATCATAAAATTTAACATAATGTCTTAAATAAAATCAAATAAGATAATATTGTTTTTGCAAAATTGGGGCATGTGACATAAACACTTTTTTAGCTTATCAATGTAAATGCCAAAAATGGTACCTGGGAGAGGGGGAAACCTTGTTTAACTCCAATATTACAATTTATATATGTTGTCTACCCCTCATTGTTCTTAAACTTTGCAATGACCTTTTTGTATAACTTTATCGTGGAATATGTCAACTCAAAATTAACCTTAAGCTCCTCTAGCGTATTCCACATGCTATTTCTAGGGAGTGTATCAAAAGATTTTCTAAAAGCTACAAAGCAACAAAATGTGTTAGGCTTATTATTACGACATTCCTCTACATTGATCCTAAGTGTAACGAGGTGGTTCGTGGCTGAATGATTCTTTCTAAAACCTACTTGGCCTTTATCCTGCTTAGCTTCCTTTCCGAGTCATTCATTGATCTTCTTTACTAAGATAATACCATATAACTTAGCTAAGAGATGGTTAATCATAATAGTGTGATAATCAGAGGAGCTATTTTTATCACCAGTTTTGAAAATTGGAATAATGAGACTTTGGTATCACTTGGTTGAATGATGTATTAATTTAAATCATTTTTTTAAAATTTGAATTATATTTTTTATTTATAAATCAAATAATTATTTTTTTTGTAACTAGGGGAATTGGAAACTAGAGCTAGGCTGGTATTCGCATGACACGAGGTCCATGGATCTATTCCTGCTACCACTATACCCCAAGGTGCCCCACACCTGCCGCAAGACATGAGACACAGGTAAATCTAGATGGGATTTGAACTCGTAACCTCCAATTTACAACAAGTGACTTCATAACAACTAAACCGCCAATAAACCACACACATGCAAACAAAAATCAAATAATATAAATATTAATATTATTTTTAATTGTTTTTCAAATCGCATTTATTTCAATTATATATATATATATATATATATATATATATTTTTTTTTTTTTTTTTAATTAAAATAATTAAAATATATACCATTTATATTTCAAAGTGAAATAATTTATTTATAAATTATTTAAATATTCAAATTCTAAATTTCGATAATTTAAAAAAAAATATATATATATTTAAATGTTTGGCATCCCAAAATTTTAATATATAAGATCTACATTGACCTTCCAAAAATCAAACACAAACTCGGTTACATAATTCGAAACCACTATCATTTAGTGTTGTTTTCTATTTTGTAGTTGATATCTTCTACATCCACCAATTGTAAGGCCAATAAATAACAATTTTCACAAAGCTACACCAAATTATCATAACTATGGGCTTTTAAATTTTTCATTGGATATCTTACACTAGGCTCGTGATTTGTGACGTAGAGGCATCCTTAGATTCATGGTAATATGGCACATCCATTTTATTTCACTTTTTGTTTTCATTTTTATTTTGGGTTATCTTTCTAAATGTTTTTACCAAATCAAAAATAAAGTTTATAAATATTTAAAGGATTTAATAGTTAAAATAATTTAATTTAATTTTATATTTTTATGAAATATAAAATCTATTATCTTCGTTTTTCTAAATATTTAAAGGATTCATCTTAAAATAGAGTTTATAAATATTTAAAGGATTAACACTTAAAATAATTTAATTTTTATTTTATTTATTTTTATAAAATCTAGTCTCTTTATTTCTAAATATTTAAAAAAAATTAATTTGAAATGATCATTACAATTCATAGCGCTGACAAACCTCATTGATTCTTGTTTTAAATGAAATATATATTTGTTTTAATGGACAATTTATGGAGCTGACAAACTTCATTTATTCTTGGTTTGAATGAAATATAATTTTTTTTTATATTTATAAAATAAAGAAAAAATTAATAAATTTATAATTTAGAAATCTGTAAAATTAAATCCAAATCTCATAAAAATAGGTGTCCATGCTTATCTCTCAAATGGGTACCTATTTTTATAGCTCTAAATCTCATAAAAATAGGTGTCCATGCTTATCTCTAAAATGGGTACCCATTTTTATACCTCCAAATCTCATAAAAATAGGTGTCCATGCTTACCTCTCAAATGGGTACCTATTTTTATAGCTCCAAATCTCATAAAATAGGTGTCCATGTTTATCTCTCAAATAGGTACCTATTTTTATAGCTCCAAATGTTATGTAAACCATATTAATAAATTAATATGACAACTAAACACATTAAAATAAGTTCAAAACATTAAAAGTAATTACCTCAAAATTAACCAAAGATGAATCATTTTCCATAAATCTTATTGAATCGAAGCAACATAACATTAGAATTTTGATTACAATAAATCCTCTTCAATCTTAAAAGTTATTAACATCTCAAAAAAATGTTATTAGGTTTTACCATAGTTTAGACATCTCTAAATGGTATGAGGTGGTTTTCATAATATCTATTAATATTAAATTTGTTATTAGGTTTCACCATAGTTTAGACATCTCTAAACGGTATGAGGTGGTTTTCATAATATCTATTGATATTAAATTTGAAATTTTATATTCTTCTATAAAGTTCATAGATATATAAAATATATATATATATATATATATATATATATATGATGTTTTAACATATATTTAATTAATTTTTTCAATAGTTCATTTTATATTACATTGTTTTTCTAAATATATTCTTTTTTAGTTATGAGAATTTATAATTAGTCAAAGTCAACTACAAATTTTATCATATTATTAATTATTAATTTTATCATAGATATATAGTTTAAAATATATCTATGCTAGTGTAACAACTCTTTATATACACGATGTTTTAACATATATTTAATTAATTTTATCAATAGTTCATTTTATATTACACTGTTTTGCCTAAATATATTCTTTTTTAGTTATGAAAATTTATAATTAGTGAAAGTCAATTGCAAATTTTATCATATTATTAATTATATATAAATATGTGTACAATATTTGTAAAAGTATATTTTTTTCTTAAAGCCATGGAAAAAAGTATACTAGTCAAGTTCAAGACATATTTAAAGGAGAGACTTATCTTTCTAACCTTATCACGATATCAAGATCTCATTAAAGATTTGTATAAACATCTGCTTATTGTACTTCAAAATATTCCAAAACACTTTACAAAATGCACTTTGAATACCTATAAATTAGTGAAATATATTCTTACAGGTATGCAACAATTTGACAGTAGTTTTTTTAGGATTTTTTTTTAAATTTTACATTATACTGTTAAACTGTTTTTTTTAGAGTTTTTGAAAGTATTGAATTTTTATATATTAAAAAAAAACAATTTGAACAACAATAATTTCAAATTTATTCAAACAAAATCACCACTTTCCTGTCAAAATCATGAATGAGATCATCTTAACCCATAATATTCTTCACTCCCTTAGAACTACAGCAAAGCTAGGAATGATGCTAAAATTGGACATAACAAACGCCTATGACAAATTGAACTAGACGTATATGAAAGAATTCCTCAAAGCCTTTGTTTGTAGGGATGTTTGGACTTAGTGGGCTATAAATATGGTGTCTTCGGCCTTTTTTTCCATC
Organism: Pseudotsuga menziesii; assembly: GCA_001517045.1. Lineage (NCBI taxonomy): Eukaryota > Viridiplantae > Streptophyta > Pinopsida > Pinales > Pinaceae > Pseudotsuga > Pseudotsuga menziesii. The sequence continues at coordinate 96,175 of LPNX011191411.1, read as the reverse complement.
CTCATCAATGGCGTCCCCTCATGGCTTATCCACCCTTCAAGGGGAATTAGGAAAGGAAAATCCCTTTCCCCTTTCCTTTTTATTATTGCAGTTGAAAACTTGGGAAGAATACTCAGAGCCAAGTATGTTGAACGAAAGTTCTGTGGAATCCAACTGTTCACATGGGTGGAAGGCTACACCCACCAACAATTTGTAGATGACATGATGGTGATGGGACACCCTTCAGTTTAGGAGGCCAAGACCATCAAAGGTTGTCTGCAGGAGTTTGGGGAAAATTCTGGGTTAGAAGGGAATGCGAATAAATCCCATGCATTTTTATGCCATACTCCTAGAATAATTAGAAACACCATATGCATAGTTTTGGGTTTTAGGGAGAGCTTGCTTCCATTCAAATATTTGGGTTCCCCTTTAATTGACTCCATTGTTCGAAAAGGGTCATGGTCGAAACTTCTTGACAAGATGCGTAAATGCTTAGCTGGATGGAACTTTAGGTCGTTGAACTTGGCTAGTCATTTAGTTCTAGGGAAGTCAGTTCTTCATGCCATTCGTATTTACCTATTCTCCTATATAGCTGCAATGAAAGAGATTTTTAAAGAAATCTAGAATATTCAACGTAGATTCCTATGGAGTAGAGGGGGGAGCATAAGAAGTGGGCTCTTCTGAAATGGGATGCGGTATGTACTCTTAAAACTCATGGGGGGTTAGGTTTACGAGTACTGGTAGCAATGAATCTAGTAAGTGAGGAAAATATATGGTGGAGATGGGTCTCGCAAGAGAAGGAACCCTGGGTTAAACTCTTGCACAAAAATAATGTAGAAATAGACCCTCTAATGCTATGAGTAAAGATGCTAAGAATAAGAACAGGAAATAGATCTTGCTATTAATATAGTAATCATACGCATACACATGAAAACTAGAGAGAAGAATAGAGAGTGAATCACATGAATGAAGAGATGATTATTGGATTGCACCCTTCCATTGAATAATGATGAATAATAGTGTACATCAGTAGTACATCCTTCATAGGTAAAATCAAGTTGTATTGGAGACAACTCATCATGCTGAGAAAGAAATACTTACTAAAAGTGATAAACCCCCATAGGTGTCTAAAGTACTTCCCAAATAAATTAAGGACCTCACAAATTATCAAAATCATGAGGGAGTTTTTAAGAGTGATGGAAAAACATGCTAATCCTTAAATATGGAGATAAAATCATGGAGGATGAGTTGGCAACAAAACCTAGCAATTTCTTAGTTAATTAGCTTTACCTTATCCACATAAAAGATGGAATACAGCAGTAAAAGACAGAATATGCAAGAAAGTGCAATTACTAATTCTGGCAGTCAATAAAGTGGATAGGATCAACCTAGAAGCATAATTAAAGCACTCCTGGGGTATATATGGCAAGTGTTGACTATGTGGTAAAAGTGGATGCCAATATCTAGGCTAGTGGGTAGGAAATTAATCAAAATTGATTAAATACTTTATCCTAAGTTATGGAGTGGGTTTATTATATTCCCACACACCCCTTTAAGTCTGAATTTATGATGTTTATGTCTGAAATATAGGTGTATATAGGGCCCAACAACAAGAATATGGCCACCCTTTACAATATTCATGTATATAAAAGTGAAGAAAGAGGAAAAACCACATGGGGAAAATCCTCCCTCATGAAAGGACAAGGAACAAAATTTGAATAATATGTCTTCAATATGTATTTATCTTGACTTGAATGAGTTGAATAAATTGCTTCTTGGTGAAATGCTTGATGAATAAATCATGAAATCCATGATCATGTGCTAGAGTGTAGAATCTGCAAGAAAGAAGTGGAGAGACTCATGGTATCTTATCAACTAATGAAGTAGGAGAATTATTTGAATGTTTCTTGTTGATAAAAAACTCTGATTTGCAAACAAAGTCTGAAATGGCAAAGATATATGTGCATAATCCTTCCCAAAGAGTACAAAAATTAAGACAATTTGTTACACAATGAATTCCTTGAATAGCTGCAAAACTGTGATGTGAATCACATGTCATTCTTCCAATCTGATGTATCACCTTCCCACATCTGATATGAAGATGAAAAAAATATTATATTAGAAACATTAGCATATGGAACAACAAAGAAAAAGGCTTCTGTGACTCCATGAGGATATAGGGCTAGACTAGGAAAAGTATGAGAAACTAGGGAAAACTGATGTGTAAAAATATGAATGATAAATGGAATTGAGATCTCAACCATAAGTGTTTATAAAAGATCCAAACATGCGTAATATTATTTCAATTATGACTAAGGTCATGGATAACTAACCAGTGAAAGATAGGTAAGACTTCAAACCATGTAATATAAGTAACACCGCATAAAAGACCAATGAGGAATCAACTAGTGAACTTGGGAATTGTATAGTCTTAATAGTATTAAGAGGTATGGTATATGCTATGGATGGTGGTATGAATGATGTCATGACATGTATATCATCCTGACAACATGTTTCTAAATCAGAATTATGGAGTGAGGAAAAGTTTCCTAAATACAAGTCAAGATCTAGTGAAAAATCACAATTATTGAGAGATGAATCTAGGATATTGATAGGTGGATTATCAAAGAAAGGATCTGATATTTCTGATTCTGATATATAAAAAAATGAATATATATCTGATACATGAGGAAAGGATCTTACTCTGGAAATCGAGGCATAGTTTATATCACCTTGGAACTGCGCACTATGACAGTGTTCTAAACAATCAACATGTTTCTCTAGCTCATCTAGAACTTTGATGATGTGCTTCTCAAGAAGCTGAGTCATGATGTTCATATTATTCTTGAAACATTTCTTGTTTGACTGAAATTATTTACTAAATTAATAAAACTTAGATGTTCTCCCTTTCTTCTTGACTTTCTTCACTGAATCTTCATCAATAGGCTTCGAACTTTCATCTTCAATTTATGACTTTGGCTTCTCTCTTTCACAATTTTCTTTTCTTTGGATTTGGTATTCTTGCTACCTTGAACTATGAGAGAATGATCATTTTTGTTGGAATATTTAGGATCACCTGTCTAGATCTATTTGTAGTTATCCTTTTTCAGTGAATCAAAGAAAGTACACAAAGAAGGCATTTTCCAATTAGAAATAACAAGCCTAGTAGCATGAAAAGTAGACACAAAAATTGAATATTCATGGCCAAATTTAGAATTAATGGAAAGTATTAATTGATAATCTTTATTCCCAATCCCATAATGTTTGTGAATTAGAACAAGTGACTTGAATTTGGCAAAGAAACCCTCAATAGAATTGAAACTAGTTGAACTCATTGAGATTAACTCAATCTCCAACTGATGCACTCTTAACTCATCTTGAAGTACAAAGAGAGACTCAAGTTTGGTCAATACTTGGTTTGGAGTGGTCAAATAATATAGATTAAAGAGTAAATCAGAGGATAAAGAGAGGCAAAGCAATCCATAGGCTTCATCCATCCTATTATTCCACTTAGTTTTCTCAATAACATCATTGGGTTCATTCTCCAAAGCTAGGGTAACTCTGTATAGTCCCTTACTACACAATAGAATGCCAATTTTGGATTTCCATTCATGATAGCTGAAGGGAGTCAGAATTATATCTAAAGAAGAATCGATACTCATGAGTTGAATCCCTCAAGAAGAAACTCTATGCAACCTACACAAATAAAACTAGGAGAAACTCTTGTAATCTTAAAAACATGTTCTTCTTTAGAGAAGAATAGGACACTGGATGCTCTCTAATGGAGAGAATAGATATCTCCTCAACTTTTTTGAACTTGAAAAACCTTGCACTATGATAACATGTAGAAATAACATCTCTAATTCTATGAGTAAATATGCTAAGAAGAAGCACGGGAAATGGACCTTACTACTACGATAATTCTAACAAGCATACATAGGGAAAATGGAGAAAAGAATAGAGACTGAATCACATGAATGAAGAGATGAATATTGGAGTGTACCCTTCCATTGAATAATGATGAATAATAGTGTACTTAAACATTGCATCCCTGATAGGTAAAATCGAGTTCTATTCGAGACAACTCATCAAGCTCAGAAAGATAGACTTACTAAAGATAAACCCTGACAAGTGGTTAAAGCACTTGCCAAATCAGTCAGGGACCTCACTAATTAGACAAAAGCATGAGTGATTTTTCACGAGTGATGGAAAAACATGCTAATACTAGAATATGGAGATAAAACCATTGAGGATGCGTTGGAAACAAAATATAGAAGTTTCCTAGTTGGCTAGATTTACCTTATCCATAAAAAATCTAGAATAAAGCAGCAAAACATAGAGTCTGTAGAAAAGCGTAGTTACTAATTCTCGCAGTCAGTAAAGTGGACAAGATCAACCCGGAGTCAATATTAAAGCGCTCCTGGGGTATATATGGCAAGTGCTGACTATGTGGTGCAGGTGGATGCCAACTATCTAGGCTAGTGGGTAGGAAATTAATCAAAATTGATTAAATATTTTATCCTAAGTTATGAAGTGGTTTTATTATATTCCCACAAAAAATATCTAGATGGGTGGGAAAGACATTGTTGGACTCACAATTTCTGTTAGACCAAAACCTGCATGTGTTAATCTCCGCCACAATCACCAGAGTTAGGATCTCGAGAGGCGATTAGTCCATGTCACAAAACTCACGAAGGAGAACTGAACCCAATGTCCAACAATATCCCCCCCAACACGATTCGGGTGAGTTTCGAACCCTTAACCTGTTGCTGTGATACCATTAGTTGGACTCACGATTGTTGTTAGACCAAAACCCACAGGTGTTAATCTCTACCACAATCACCAGATTTAGGATCTTAGGAGGTGATTAGTCCATGTCACAAAATTCATGGGGAGCGATGAACCTAATGTCCAATAGATATGACCTTGTTCTCTTTGCTACCAAAAAATAGGATTCCCACATATGGAATTCAGTGAGGAAGGGAAGACGATTGATCCAGGAAAATTTCTTTTAGGAGGTTAGGAATGAAGAGAAGGAACGTTTCTAGGAGGATGCATTGCTACAGTTTCCTCATTTGGATGCACACATTGATTCCCCTATTCTCTATCAAAATTGCAGGGATCACCAGTTAATCAAAGTAAAGGATTTTTGGGAACAAGGGGAAGACTCAATGGGTTTTCAAAGATGGTTTCCATGGTCTCTTTGGGAACAATTAGGAAATGGGGATGAAATTGGGACGATTATAGAGGCCCTCTAGGACCATTACATTCTTGTAAACAATAGACAAGACAAGCTTAGTTGGGGTAGGTCTCCCAAAGGAAATTTATCAGTTCAGGAAGCCTATAATATAGAAGGTGGATACACAAATGACATAGGTGATTAATCCTCAAAAATTCTATGGGAGGAAAATTTATGGCCAAAGATTGCAACATTCTCCTGGCTATTATTACGGAGAAGAATTCTAACAGGAGAAAATATGGAAAAAAGAGGTCTTCACGAGCCTTCCCAGTGCTGCATGTGCAAGAAGAGTGTGGAAACCCTTGACTACATGCTGGATAGTTGTCCGTTCTCAAGATCGCTATAGGACAAAGGGGAAACTATCTTTCAGTGTTCTAGAAGAAGGATAGGCAGACCGGATCTCACCTGGAAAAATTGGTCATGGGATCCTATCTCAAACACAATTATCAATCAAATTTGGTGCATTTTCCCTAGCTTTGTTGTGTTGGAAATATGGAAACTGAGAAATCGTAGGACTTTTAGAGAGGTTTATCATACTGAAAAAAAAGTGTGGGATTTGTGTTTCCACAGAAGTGAACACCTCATTCTGAAATATTGGGGCATTGAGGGCCCCGTTTAATCCTGGAGACTCCTAAAAAATATCCTCTAAATGGTCATATCCCGAATCGATGGGAGGTCCCAATGGCTAGTTATTTCAAGCTGAACTTTGATGGGGCATCCAAGGGTAACCTTGACAAGTCAAGATTTGGTGGTATTATCAGGGACCACGAGGGAATGATGATAACTTTGTTTTATGGTGGTCTCGGATACGACACCAATAATGGGACAGAGTTGGAAGTTATCATCCAGGGTCTTGTGATTGCATAGGATTAGGAAATGGTCCCTATGGTGATCGAAGGGGATTCTCAACTTGTTTAAGAATGGTGGAACACACTCACAATGACATGTATTCCTCCAAGGTTTATTTGAGATGGCGTTTGGAACACATGCTAGAACAGGATGAAGTCTTGGTTAGGATCCTGCAAGGGCTAGACTTTCACTGTGTAGAACAGGAAGGAAATAAGTTGGAGGATAGATTGGATAATACGAGTATGGAGAGCCACGTCAGTTGACAGTTGGGAATGCATTGAGCTATTTATCGAATGAGACTCTTGGAATGGAGGTAAGTTTATATGTGTTTGTGAACATGAATTTTTAAGTGGATAAATACACATGAAGACTTGTGCTAGCCAATGGGAAGGCCAAGTGTTGGATGTCTAATATGTACAATGAAGAGGCGATCAGATGGGAAGGGACAACTCCCTTTAAAAATAATGAATAGTTTTGGGTGTGATGTTATCATTTGCACGATGTCTATGGGATGGGATTTCAATGTAGTTGGTGGTGGATATGGACTATTATTGGATAATTTTATGACTGAAGTGTACCAGTGGACAACTTAGAGTTGCAGTGATATGTGGTCAATCATTATGGAAAGTGGGAAGTTGCAATTTAAGCCCAATTAGGCAGCGTCCATGCAATTCCATGGTTTCCTCCTCCTTGTTTTTTTTCAAATATTGACCTTCATATAGCCCAGAAGATGGAGCAAGGGAATTCCATAGCAAGGGCTAGGAAAGGTAAGGAAACATGACTGGATCGGTCAATTCCACCCCTAGGAAACCATTGTCACATCACGCGGGATCAAAAGCAGACGACTTGGGAAGCTAAGTAATTTTAGCTTGGCCTTCCCTCGGAGGTGTAAGAGCAGGTTCAAGACATTAGTGGGCATATTTGGGACCGGTTAGATGATGAAACCCTTCAATATGAAACTAAAGGAATTAAAGACTGGGTCATGGACCCTGGTAATAATGTGGTTTGAATGGGGCTCTATGAAAAAATTGTTTCTTTGTTTTGGGTAATGAAAAACTCACGGGTCACGTTATGTGGTAGTGCTTGAAGAAAAAAGAAGGGGACACCACCCCGATTTAGTGCTGGAAGGACCGCTACGTGGAAACCAACCAGCTGAATGTGGATATGGACACGGTATTAGAGGCTCTTGGGGTCAAGTTGTGAGCCCCTCTATTGGGGAAATTTGATTGGTGTGTCATAGGCTCTCGATGGAGATCTTATGCACGATATGGTAGGTCAATTTTTTCTCTGATTTTCCCTGTTGTTGTTCTCTCGCGGTCGAGCTCTGCAAGTCATTCGCATGTTTGTTTTGTTTCGGGATTATGTTTAGTTCATGGTTTTTGTTTAAGCTAGTCCCAAAAGTAAGCTTATGGGTGTCTTATTAACAATGGGATCACTAGTGTCCAATGTTTGGGGTTTTGTATGGGATGATTATGTGGGTTTGATAGCTTAGATCAATGTCTTGATTTACTTATACTATTTTCTATCTTTAAAATCCCACCGATTCTATGAGGTGTGGCTGATACGAGAACTATGTAACTCTCATTTTATTTGATAATATTCTCCGACTTACAAAAATTTTTATCAAAAGTAAAAATTGTAATCTCAAAAGTACAAATACGATTTCAAAAAAACTATAAAACAAAACAAAATATCACCTTTTGAATTTGATATTAACTTAATTTTAAACTAAATTTTTTATTTCATCTAAATTTAATTAAATTAGATTAAATAAAAAATTTAAAATTTAAAATTAAGTTAATATCAAATTCAAAAGGTAAAGTTTTGTTTTATTTTATATTGTTCTTTTTGAAACCATATTTCAATTTTACATATATATATCAAAATTTAAAAAAAAAAACAAAAATAACAATTTTTTTCCATTACTATATAGACATATATGGTTATGGGATGAATCCTAGGTAGAGACAACTCCCTCCCACCAACCTCCCTTTTCAAATACTCAATACAAAAATAGCATAGATGAAATAACTAACTTACCATTTATCATAATTTTCTTTAGTTGTTTTTCAATACCATAAAGCCATTCTGCATCAATATTCTTAATGAATTTGAATAAAACATAAATAATTTGTAATTATTGTTTTTTAACATTATTTTATTATCATTGGTCTGTTGGTGGGGTTAGATAGATTTCATTCCATTTACCATATTTTAATTGCGTTGAGAAACGTTCTAGCTTGGATGTCTGGGTGACAATTTGCTCGACCTACCATCCACAAAATGTGGAGAAATTTGTTGAGATTTCACGTGTGTGTGTGAAATTTCCTTGATTCCTTCCAAATAGCAGGAAAGTAGTTTTCTATTAAAAAAAATATTATGATTAATTTTTGCTTTCATGAAAGATTTTCATTTATAAGTCACATGACTTATCGTTAACCAAATTTTAATTAATAAAATTTCATCTTTATTAATTCTCATGTTTTCAAAATTAATAATTTTATCATTATTTAATTGTCATAATGGTAAGGAAAAAAAGTTTTATATTTTTTTCCAATTTTTATTTAATTAATAAATTGACTTAAATCTAAAAGTGTGGTAATGTGTCTCACTTTTATCGTTTTGCGGCGATGAACTTATATAAAATA
>LPNX011191411.1:63293-86782 GCA_001517045.1 Pseudotsuga menziesii | reverse complement strand
CAATTTTTTTAAAGGTAATTTATTATTATTCTAGCATCTCATAAGTACTCACAAAACTGTGACCCCCCATATGTATCTTCATTTATTTTTTTAATTCCAATTTTTTTGAACAAGTTTTTTAGAGGCACTTATAAGATTGTTGTACATTTTTATTTTATTTTATTTTATGACATATTTTAATTATTATTAAATTATTAATATAAATAATAATTTTTAAGTATATGTAAAAGTGCGACCCAAAACACTATCATTTTAAAACTTCAAAATCAATATTTTTTTATAGGAATACAAAAATAATATAGACTGTTAAAATTATTTTCAAAATTTTTTAAATACATTTTTTAGATTTTTTAATATTTTTTTAATATATATATATATAACTTACCATTTAATGTCGTAATTTCTATTAGCTATTTTCTTCATGAAAGTGGGTATTCCCCCTATCGAGAACATGGTTGTTACTAGATACTTGATGTACAAGCATCATATAAATAACATGGAAAATGAGAGACTTCCTAAAATTGCTTTAAACTCAAGTCAAAACCAACTACACCTGAAGCGGTGTTGGTGTAAAGATAACATGGCTTGGTTAAACCATTGGGCCATTAATGAAAACGACATTATGTAGAACATTGATATTGTCAAAAATGTTATTACTGCTAAGTTTAAGGAGAAATTTTGGTGTGAGAAAAATTTAGTGGAAGGTCATTAATCATAACTTGGAAGATCAAAAGTATATCTCGGTAGTAACTAGCTCAGGGAAGAAAATTAATATAGTTAAGATTAAAACGAACTCTCATGAACCCCGTAGAGAAATATACCGTTGGTCTATTACTAAAACTCCATGGGAGGAAAAGGTTTGTAATCTGTGTTAGTCTATAGCGTTGAGGATGAAAATCACTTTCTCTTGGAGTGTCTTGCTTACACCCACATTAGATCTGAGTTTCATAGTATTTGGTACAATACAAACCTTTATAACCTCCTAACTTGCCAAAATTATAGTGAACTTGGAAAGCTTCTTGGAAAGCTTTTTGAGCACATGAATAAGATTTTAAAGCAAACCAAGTATTATCTTTCTTAAGGTTCGATAGAACAAATTGGTCTCAATGAACATTAATCATCATCATCATCATCACAATAAGTACCATTCTACAATCCTCCAAATAAATTTAAATAAGACACAAATTATTTTTTACATAATTTTATTACCATGAAAAATGATTAAATTTATAAGGAAAATTATCATTGATTTTTCCTTTCATTGAAGAATTTCATTTATAAGTCGCATGACATTATCGTTTACAAAATTTTAATTAATGGCATTTCATCTATAACTTGCATATGTATATGTTTTGAAATGTTAATAATTTTATCACTATCTCATTATCATAAATGTAAAAACCAGTTTTATAATTTTTTAAAAGGTTATATTCAATTAATAAATAGAAAAGCTGTATGTCTAGAAAACTCATTTTTACAGTTTTATAGGAAAGTGTGGTATATCCTATCAAAAAAATTGAAAACAAAAAACAAAAAAGCAAAAAAAAAATTGAAAAAGATATACTGTAATTTAATAATAAAAAGTTTATAAATTTGATTCTTCTAAACACTTTGTAAAATACTAATCCATAATCATACATAATTTCAAAATATATTTTTTAATTAAAATATAAATTATTTAATATGTCTCTTTTATATTTATAAAATTTAATATTAGTAACCTATACTAATACATTTCTCTTTATAAGCAACAAAGTCAAAACTTATGTTACCATTTTTTTTTGTCCCCTTGTACTTTCTTAAAGAATAAAATGAACGCTAGTAAATATGAAAAAATTCATAATAATACATCATTTCTAAATATATTTTTTAATCAAAATATTAAATATTAATTAAAATATAAATGATTTAATATGTCTCTTTTATATTTAGAAACTTTAATATTCTTATTATATATTAATACATCTTTTTATAAACAACAAAGCCAAACAAAACTTAAGTTAACATTTTCTTGTCACCTTGTACTTGCTTAAGAATAATTACTTCAAAATTAACCAGAAATGAATCATTTTCCAAATAAGATCTTATTGAATCGAAGCAACATAGCATTAGAATTCTGATTCCAATAAATCCTCTTATTTTAAAAGTTATTAAGATCTCAGTAAAATGTTATTTGGTTTTACCATAGTTTAGACATCTGTAATAGTTAACATAATATCTATTAATGTTAGATTTGAAATTTTATACTCTCATACAAAGTTCATAAATATAGGAAGAAAAATAAATACAAGATGTTCTACATAGTAATTTTATATAATAAATGATACATTAATTTAAAATATATATATAACAACTCAGTATATACATGATGTTTTAACATATATTTAATTAATTTTATCAATAGTTCATTCTATGTTACATTGTTTTGTCTAAATATATTTTTTAGTCGTAAGAATTTGTAATTAGTCAAAATCAATTGCAAATTTTATCATATTATTAATTATATATAAATATGTGCAAAATATTTATAAAAGTATGTTCTCTTTTTAAAGCCACGGAAATCACTATACTAGTCAAGTTCAAGACATATTTAAACAAGAGACTTATCTTTCTAACCTTATCATGATATCAAGATCTCAATAAAGATATGTATAAACATATGCTTATTGCACATCAAAATATTCCAAAACACTTTACAAAATACACTTTGAATGCCTATCAATTAGTGAAATATATTCTCACAGGTATGCAACAATTAGTGAAATATATTCTTAAGACATAAGCCGGGGTATGTTTAATTCAATATTGAATAATTCCAGCCTCCGAAATCAGTTGCATGATGTCATGATACATGTCGGTTAAGGAAAGTATATAAGAGACAGAATCATATATTGAAATGTTCAAAATGATTAAAGGAACCAAAAGTCGTGGATCATAGATCCAAAAAGTTGAGCTCCCACCAAATAACCATTGTCATGCTAATGTACTATCACCAAGTTAATTGTCGATTGGGACACTGTCTCATCCTCCTAGCGATTATTCTCTGACCATGTGGGGCCTTTGTTATGAATCAGGCATCTTGGTATGCAAGGCATCAGTTCATGACATAAGAGGATGCAAGGAGGCAAGGTCCACCCACAATCAGTTTGACACCATTGTAGTCCTCAAAGGTTCACATAGATTTTCATTTCAATTAGATTGATGGATTTTTGTGGAGCCATTTGGTTATCTTGAGGTATTGTTCTAATTTTCCCTTACAATCAAAGATACTATACTAAATGATTCGTATGCATGTAGATTTGTTCAAAGTTCACTCACTCACATGTCAAGGTTCATATCTAATAAGGGCTTAAGGTTGAGCTATGGGTTAGAGATAATATACTAAATTTGCACCATTTACACATAAGTAGATTAAAGTCCACTCCCAATTTCCTTCACCAATGAGTTAGGTTCAAATCCTTCAAAGGATTTTTTTAGTGCCATAGGATCAAGTTGAGGTAGTAATGAAATGTGTGATTGCAATAAGAAAAATTACTCTCTATCTACCTAGCCATGAGAGTGATCAAATCCATGAAGTGTAGACATCCTTTAGAGTGCAAAAATTGAGGAAGTATTTGCACCTCAAAGGATTGATGTCTATTACCACTTGGTAGATCCAAAGTTGAGACGGATCTATGCCAGTTCAAATAAACACTGTGGCGACCATGTCAAAATGATGTTGTCTAAATAAAAAATCACCCCACTAAAATCAGTTCATCCAAAATATATATATATAGTTCAAGTAAAATTAGTAGTAAGAGTAAAATGAATGATAAATTGGTTTCTCAAGCATGAAACATGATCTCTAATGAGTTTCGAAAGAGGTGTTGCGAGGGGGCCTTGATGCACCTACCGTTTCGTGCCAAAACTAAGCGAGAAAAATTTCCTTCAAGCTAGCTTATGCCCCTTCCTTAAATTAAGGGGAAACAACTTCTTCCTTCTATCTATGTTCGCCAACTATCAAAATGGTACATTGTAATAAAGTAATCTTGTTTAGTTGATGATATAGTGAAAGAATGTAATGAAATAAATATATTTTAATATTATAACTGATAACTTTCAAGTTGTCTTCTTTTGCTTTTAAATCCACTGTGACCCTTTTTCCATATTCACATATGTGAAAGGAGGCTGGATTTGAAGACAATTCAAGCCTTTAACTTGAGATATTATTATAAATGTGAGACTCTGTCTCTTTTTTTTTCCAATATCTATAGTTTCTTTCTTCAATATCACTCTTTATGACTAATGGATTATCAAACACAAAGTAAGATTCAATGAAGTTGTTTTGTTGTACCTCTTTTAATGGGCACAACAAGAACATTCCAAAGTAGTACTTCATACCATGGAATCCCTACATAATTATCAAATCTTACAAAAACATAGATGGGAGGCTCCTACCCCATGCACATATAAGTAGATGAAATCCCACATTCATGTCCTCCAACTTTAGCCCAAAGGAGGAAGATTCACTGGTGAAAAGGGAGGAGTTTTTCACTAATGGAAAAGCTTCAATTTTTGTGAGGACTTTTCTTGGAGGCATGTGATTTTAATTCCCACCATGTTTATATTTTATTTTGACTAAAGTTGAAATTCAAATTTGAATACTAGGTGGAAAATACATTATTATTATTTTAAAAATTGTGCAAGTTAACAACTTGTCATTTGGCCTTATTAGAAGGTAGATGTAAAATACAATATTCAAAATTATTAGTAAGATGTTGGATAGTTAGGAGAACCATGTTAGAACTTGATTAACCATGAACCCATAGGTGGGGAACATAGACCTGCTGTTCAAGAGAGGAAAATGACAAATGTCAAGAGACAATTTTAAGGAACTAGCCCCCCTAACATATAGGAGGGGATCCAAGGCTAGCCAATTCCCAAGGAGAGAAAGTTGGGTTTTGAGGAATACCTAGGCATAATAATTATTTATATGCATATGTGTGAGGACATGATGCTACCTAGTATGATGCATGGGAAATTATTGTGTGAGCACCTTTCTTGTGTTAGGCATGTGTCCCAAGTTGTGAGATTTGTTGAGTTAAGCAAGAGTTGGTTCCATTGAGCAAGAAATAGATTCCTTTATTAAAAGAGAACCGTTGCAGCTCAGAACATGGTGTTAGCCCTTATTGTGTCATGGTTTATGCTAGGGGGTGATTGTTGAGAAAGAAGTTTAGTTGTTTAGTTGTTCAGTTATATACGATTGGGTGGAATGTGGTTGTTTCAATTGTATTCTCCTCTATGAATGTTGTAGTTTATATATGTATTAGCAATTTAGTCATCTTCCTACCTTGTACCATGTTTAAGCTATTCATTATATTTTACATTTGAATATGAATTAGATTATGGTTACTCTTATATTTTGTTCAAGCTGAAAACCACTTCATGTAAAATATATTAGTTAATGCATAAATTGGTTAGAGGTGTTCAAAGTTCACTCACTCACATGTCAAGGTTCATATCTAATAAGGGATTAAGGTTGAGCTATGGGGTTAAAGATAGTATACTAAATTTGCACCATTTGCACATAAGTAGATTAAAGTACACCCCCAATTGCCTTCACCAATGAGCTAGGTTCAAATCCTTCAAAGGATTTTTTTAGTGCCATAGGATCACGTTTAGGTAGTAGTGAAATGTGTGATTGCAATAAGAAAAATTACTCTCTATCTACCAAGCCATGAGAGTGATCAAATCCATGAAGTGCAGACATCGTTTAGAGTGCAAAAATTGAGGAAGTGTTTGCACCTCAAAGGATTTGATGTCTATTACCACTTGGTAGATCCAAAGTTGAGACGGATCTATGCCAGTTCAAATAAACACTGTGGCGACCATGTCAAAATGATGTTGTCTAAATAAAAAATCACCCCACTAAAATCAGTTCATCCAAAATATATATATATAGTTCAAGTAAAATTAGTAGTAAGAGTAAAATAAATGATAAATTGGTTCCTCAAGCACGAAACATGCTCTCTAATGAGTTTCAAAAGAGGCATCACGAGGGGGCCTCGAGGCACCTACCTTCCGTGCCAAAACTAAGCGAGAAAAAATTCCTTCAAGCTAGCTTATGCCCCTTCCTTAAATTAAGGGGAAACAACTTCTTCCTTCTATCTATGTTTGCCAACTATCAAAATGGTACATTGTAATAAAGTAATCTTGTTTAGCTGATGATATAGGTGAAAGAATGTAATGAAATAAATATATTTTAATATTATAAATGATAACTTTCAAGTTGTCTTCTTTTTCTTTTAAAGCCACTGTGACCCTTTTTCCATATTCACATATGTGAAAGGAGGCTAGATTTGAAGATAATTCAAGCCTTTAACTTGAGATATTATTGTAAATGTGAGACTATCAAAAACCCCAAATTTTCACAAAAATTTAAAAAATTGAATTAACATAAAATGATGGAACTATAGTTTACTAACAGCTAAACGTTAGCAATGAAAGAAATAGTTAATAGATTAGTTTTACATAATCTCAATTATGTTATTTCAGCAGTTTCCTTTTTGGAACAAGATTAAGTTTAACTTGCACATTATTTCTACATTCAGTTTACTGATGAATTTTATTTATGTCAAGTAGGTGGAATCAGTTTGAAATCCTGGGCTTACTTAACATTTATGCTAACTGATAAAGCTTACTTGTTCTTACAGGTTTTACAGGTATGATTGAACACATAACACTTTAAAATTTCATAAAGTAACCAACAATATTTCTTTTTGCAAATACAAGCTTAGTAAATAAGTTGTTATATTTCAAGCTACTTCTGTGAGGTAAAACAAGTGGTTTTGTTTCCTTCAATTATTTTTGTAAACAAAATACACATAAATGAGTTTCTTTCATTATTGTAAGTAGCTACAGTAAAAATACTTTGTTTGGTTCACAACTTGTGATCTTAGTTGTAAGTTACTTCTACTTTAGATTGCATAACCTATAATGCTATAATGATTGTTCTATCAGTATTTTTACATTATCAACTTATAATATTAGTATAACCAATTGCTCGATATTTATCTTTTGCAATAAAAATTACTGCCTGTAAAGTTCTGAACATTACATTGAAACATATGGTTCTAAGGACTTAGACTCTAGTAGGATTATTCCAATTCAGTTTCTTATTTTTCTATAATACTTCTCTTGAATTGAGTTACTATCCACAAACAGTTTACTGAGGTTGATGCTTTCGAGAAAGATTGACTTACTACTCCATGCTAAGCACTAGATATTCCTAAACCATTTTACTAACCAAAAGCATGGTGAAAATATTAGTACATGCCATGTTTGAGAAAAATAACCAAAATTTATTAAAATTTCGTTGACCTGAGCTATGTAAAAGAATTTATAGAAGTGTTTTCATATTACACTTATCCAAATTCCTAGTTTTGCGACCAACTGATTTGTTGGTTTCTATGAGACTCACAGACATGCATAAACTATCTTGTTTATTAGATATACAAGTTTAAAATTAATTCAAAGATATAAACAAGTAAAATTAATAGAGTTCATGATTCAACTAATACTATGTTGTGCAAATTTATAATGTCACAACATAAATGTTGATAGGAACGAGATTACCCATGCATAGACTATATAGAATACTATAGTTTGCTAGGTGATTAAAAAGCCTTTTACTTGGTATCTCCCAAAGTAACATATGATTTCTACAGGAAACAAGGTCAACGATAAGAACAAGGCTTACCAATATCCATAACGAAATATCGATGCTATGATGAATTGGATATATGGTTAACAATGATCGAATGCTTTCATGCATGAATTATTTTGAGCAAAACTAAGGTTAAAAAGGTTGTATCAGTTGCTAAGTCAACGTATAGCTTAACATGGATAAACATGGTAATCATAATGTTCACGTTATAATATTAACACTGTAAAAGATTGAGGCATTAAAACCACTCCATTGATTGGTTTATGGGTAAGGTTTTTGTGTTATAAAACATAGATATACAATCATCATAGTTCCAAACTACATGATCACTACATCTTAAACTTGTCAACGATCCGAGGGTTCATGGTTCTATGCCCAAGAAACAATATGTTGACACCTATTATATGATCGTGGAACTTTATAAATGTTTGAACAAATATAGTTCTTGCATGATTGTTCATGGATTATATATAAATCATTGTAAATTATTGCATGCAGGTGACTATTACGACGACCCACTGCATGGTTAAAAATTTAAGTGACCACACGGTCTTATCTTGGCCAACTGTTGAAAGTATAAAATTCATTGTAACCCTACTCTTTGTTATTTACCTCTGTGGTTCTCGGGCCTTCGGGCCACTCTTCAACTGTTTCCATGGCGGCCATGTTACTCTACTGTTTGTTAGATAAGCTCCGAATCCTAGTTTAAATCGTTTCAGTTTACCTTCTTCGTTCTCAGACTCTTGTTGTGCACTGTGAGTTTTACCTCTGCATGGGTTTGTAGAGAGTCATGGCATAAGGCTTACGGCATGACCTGTGAGTGGCTTCTTGCTCATTCCTTAGTGTCCTGCCTACAGAGATAGTTTAAAAATTTTGCTTGCTGCTATTACAGCATTGTCCTCGTCGTAGGGTTTAAGAGTCTCGTTCTCATGCCTTGCATTGTAGGTGACAGTTCCAGCTTCGTTTTCTAGTTCTTGCTTGGCCATTTCCCATACTTCTTGTTTCTACTAGCAGTGGCTTGTGCATGCGTCTCCATCATCTCTGTCTTTGCGAGTATGAAGGTCTGGCTTCTTGTGATGCTGGTGTTGGTGCTACTGTTTCTTTGTGGCTATATAACTTTCACTTCTAGGTAACAAAATTGATTTAACAGTTTTAAAACTAAACCTTAATTCAGTATACAGTTATGTAAGCACGTTTTAATTATCATTGGTTTTTCCTCCTTGTAGGTGACAGTTCGCACCTCTCTTGGCAGCTAGTACTTTCAAGTAAAGGCCGGCACTCTAGCTATGGGTAAGCCCTAGTTAACAAATGGCATTCCCTTCTTGTGCAGTCCTTAAGGGACAGTTTCCAATTGAAAGGTTACGGCCTGGTTGTTACCCTTCTTGGGTTACTGTTCTTCAGATTTCTAGTTTCGTTTTTGTTAAACCCTTACTTCCAACAGGGTACTCTCGCTCAAGCCGTGACTTGTAAAAGTTTGTTTACTTGTCTTTTTTGTACGAAGTTATGTTAATAGTTCTTGTGGCCTATCAAGCCATACACTGTTAGTTATAAGGAATAGAGATTATCTCTTTTGAGCTCGAACTCAGTTAACTTTTAAGGTCTTAATGTAATATTGTAAACTAGGGTTTTTACCCTTATTCACCTGTGTAATAGAAATCCTTTTTTTGTCTAATATTTATCTTGCATTAATGGTATGATTATAACTTAACCTGTTATTCCATCCTATTGTAATTATTTATTTACAAGCTCAAATATTCGAGCTAGGGTTTCCTGCAGGTGACCTGTGTATAAAATAATTTCTTTATTTTATTCTTTAAGTTTTAGTTCAATAATTAATTTTAATTTAATTATTGTTACATGTATATAGTGTTATATTACCATAGTTATTTTTCCACCAACCTTAGAGGAGTGTAATAATCTACAATAGTCTTGTTGTTTAAATAATAATTAATCCATAAACTTGGATTATTATTTAAATGGTTGTTATTTATAAATATTATTGTTATTAGGGTTTCGACCCTATACTTTCTTTTTATAAGTAAATTTTGTTCAAAATATTTAAATGAATTAGTTCTTTTATAAATAACATTTATTAAATGTTATTTACCATTGTATTCTAGTTGTTTTTATTAAATAAAAATATAGATAGGTTTATTATTGTTCTTTGTTACAATATTCTACATTGTTGTATTTAATTTGTTTATAGAAAATAATTATGCTAGATTACCCTACTTGAAGTATGAACATTTGTAGATATAGTTAGTTATTATGAACAGTAAAATAAACTATGTGAAACAAACTTTATTCTTTCCTTCGCAGAATAAAATGAATGCTTTATCTAAGTTATTTCTTTTGCCTCTGTTATAAGTTAATAGTATAATTTACAAAATAAAGTACTGGGTAAAAGTAATAACTTATTTACTTGAATAACTTGTTAATATAATAACATGTTATCTATAAAGTATTTGGCTATTTCTTTTCTAGCATTCTTACAACAACAATCTAGATAAACAATAAACTTAACTAACAAGATATTGTTCTTCTTTGATAACAACTACATACATAAATAGATTACTGCATAATACTTAAGTTCATTTCAGGTTTCTAACATATCTATATTCTATTTAATTACATTCCTTGTGCTAGAGTATGGTCTGGTCCACTTTAGCTTTGGAAAAACACAGGTTAGGATTATTTTTCATCAATTTCAGAATCAGTTTTTCAATAAACTAAAATATTACTAACACTATCAAATCATAACTAAACATTTAACATTCAATATTCAGTCTGGCTCACATTTAAACATTTAACACGGTGAAATTAAAAGACTGTAGAACCTGATTAAGCTGGACAACAATAGCGTTGGGAGGTCGTTCCTCCCTACCAACTTTTGGAGAGCACTCAAACAATGTCTCCTCAGGACCCCCGAGCCTATTCCTAGTCTCCTTGGCTGAGAACTAGTGGAGAAAGAAAACAAAATACTAGTCCAATGACTCAGTAATAACTTTGCACTCAGCAGTAAGATCCTTCAGCTGAAAAGCTGCACTAGATCAATTTCTGCAGTTAACCCCTCAAACACCTTCCACAAATTCCCTTTCCATTGAAATCCCTTGAAGTTCATTCACCTAAATGATCTCCTTCCTGGAATGAGCAGCCCCAGCTCTCTTCAATTCACATTTTTATCAAGATTGCCTAGGTATTTTGGGTCAGTTGTCATTAGTTGAGCCACCTACTCTAATCACACTTTCTTGGGAGATCATGACCCCAAATGTAGGGAGGTTACAACTTGCAACAGTTGGAAGTTTTTGAGGATGCTGCCACTTGTCTATTTGCTCTCCACCCAGTCTCCTCCACCAACTTGACCAATAAACACTCTTTTAATAGCTCTCCCAAGCAGTTGTCTCCACTTTTATTTATTTATAATTAAAATATTCAGAATTACATTCAATATCCTTGACTCTACTCAGTCATCAATTACAGCTTAGCATAAAATTTAACATATTGTCTTGAAATAAAATCAAATATGATAATATTATTTTTGCAAAATTGGGGCATGTGACATACACACCCCCTTAGAATATATCATCGTCCTCGATGTTATTTATTCTTCATCCTCAGAATTCCCCTGGAACAGAATTGGATATGCATCTCACATATTACTTTCTGATTCCCAGGTGGCTTCCTCTGGACTAAGGTGCTTCCATTACACCTTCACCTGTCCAATGGTGCAGTTTCGAGGCGTGATCTTCGTCCGCCCGAGGATACAGTCCGATCCCACCAGAAAATATCCTTCTGGTTCCACCTATACATCATTCCAATTAACAACATGAGTAGCATCATGAACATATTTCTTTAATATGGAAATGTGAAAAACATTATGTACTCTTAAATTTGGTGGTAATGCTAATTGATAAGCTACTTGTCCAATCCTAGACAAAATTTCAAATGGACCACAGTAACGAGGTGCCAATTTTGCACAAATCCCCAATATTAGAGAGCTCTTTTTGGGCCTTACCTTGATGAACACATGTTCACCCACCTGAAACTCCTTTGGAGTTCTTTTTAAGTCTACTTGACTTTTCTGTCGATTCTGTGCAACTTTCAAATTACCTTGCACCTGTTTTACAATTTCTTCCATTTCTTTTAATAGTTCAGGACCTAATACCAATCTATCCACTAGATTACTCCAAGAGATAGGAGTATCATATTTTCATCCATATAAAATTTCAAAAGGACTAAATCTGGCTGATGTTTGATAATTATTATTATAAGCAAATTCTACCAGATGCAAATAATCCTCCCATTTACGTGGCTGGTCTTTCACATACATTCTTAGTAGATGTTCCAGTACTTGATTTACCCTTTCAGTTTGTCCATATATTTGTGGATGGAATGAAGTACTAACATTTAATGTAGTGTTTAACCCTTTAAACAAAGACTTCCAAAAGTTTCCTGTAAATTTAGGATCTCTATCTAAGATTATGACTTTTGGTACTCCATGCAATCGTAAAATCTGTTTTAGAAAAATATCAGCTATGTTTGCAGCTTTATAAGTAGTCTTAATAGGTATAAAGTGAGCTGCTTTGCTTAAATTATCAACTACTACCATGATAGAATCATTCTAATTTTGATTTCTAGGCATTCCAATAATAAAATCTAGACTAATTATAACCCATTTCCAGCTAGGAATGGGTAATGGCTGAAGTAATTCAGTTGGGTGTTGATATTCAATTTTCACCTGCTGACATTCAAAACACTTAGCAATATATTTTGCTACTTCAGTCTTCATATTTGGCCAAAAATACTCTTTTCTTAACATAGTTATAGTCTTTTGATAACCTGGTTGACCTGAGTATGGAGTTTTATGAATTTCATTCAGAATTAACAACTTAATTTTAGGTACGTTAGGTACATACATTCTGTCTTTATACAGTAAAAATTCTTTTGCATTTAAACTGTAACCGTTACGTAAGCTTTTCATTGGATTTTCTTTAGTTTTTGTTTGTAAACTTTGGTAAATTTCATCTTGTTCTATTCCCTTTTTAAGCTGTTCATCCAAATCTATAGCATAAGTGCTGATAGCTGCTACGAAATTCAGCCTTGCATTCCTACTCAATGCATCAACAACTTTATTTTCATTACCTTTTATGTGCTGAATTTCAAAATCATACTCGCTTAAGAAAGCTAACCACCTAGCTTGTCTGTCATTTAGATTAGGCTGATCTAATAGATACTTCAATCCTTTATTATCAATCAATAAAACAAATTTTCTACCAATTAGGTGATGTCGCCACATCTTTAAGGCGTGTATAACAGTTGTTAATTCCAGATAATATGTTGCAAAATTATTTTCATGAACTTTTAACTTTCTTGACTCATAGGCACTAGCATGCCCTTCTTGAGTTAGAACAGCGCCTAAGCCATCATTATAGGCATCAGTGCACACTACACATTTTTTATTAGGATTAGATATTCTTAAAATAGGTGCACCGGTTAATAAAGTTTTTAACTTTTTAAAGCTTTCTTCACATTTCTGATTCCAGTCGAACTTCTTTCCCTTCTTCTGTAAGGAATTTTTTGGGTTTGCAATCCTTGAAAAACCTTCAATGAATCTCTGGTAGTAACCGATATTTCCCATGAAAGATTAAACATCCATCACATCCTTAGGAACCGGCCAATCTTCAATTGCCCTTATCTTTTCAGGATCTACTAAAATCCCTTCCTTGGTCACCACATGACCTAAGTACTGAATCTTATCCTTGAAGAAATCACATTTACTAAACTTTGCGAAGAGTTGATGATCTCGCAAATCTTGCAAAACAATTTTTAGGTGTTCTTTGTGTTCTTGTTCAGTTTTTGAATAGATTAAAATGTCGTCGATAAAAACGAATACAAACTTATCTAAATACTTATGCATAACATTGTTCATTAAACACATAAAAATAGCTGGGGAATTGGTAAGGCCAAATGGCATGATGACAAATTCGTAATGACCATATCTAGTTTTGAAAGCTATCTTAAAGATGTCTTCATCTTTAATCCTAACTTGATGATATCCAAACCTTAAATCTATTTTCGAAAACACCGTGGCTCCACATAGTTGATCAAATAGATCATCAATGCGGGGCAACGGATATCAATTTTTAATGGTCATCTTATTTAACTGACAGTAATCTATGCAAAGTCGCATGGTTCCATCTTTTTTCTTAACAAAGATGATAGGTTCCCCCTAGGGAGACACACTTGGTCGAATCTACTTTTTATCAGTTAGTTCTTTTAATTGAGATTATAATTCATTAAGATCAAGTATGTTCATTCGATAAGGGGCCTTTGAGCTAGGTATTTCACTAGGTACCAGCTCAATGGTGAAATCCCATTCCCTTTTCGGAGGTAATCCCAGAATTTCTTCAGGGAATACATCAGCATACTCTCTTAAGACTGGTATGTCTTCCACTTTTAACTTATCTGTTTTAATTAGACTCTCTTCATCAGTTATTGTTACCACATAAGCTTTACATCCCTTCCTAATAGCTCTCTTAAGCTGTAGGGTAGAAATCTGCCTTATGGTAGTTTTTCTAGGGATTCCTTTTACACTTGCTGGTTTTTCGTCACTGTTTAAACATGTGAAGGTTTTATCATAAAAATTTAGAATTACTCTATGTTGTTCTAACCAGTCCATACCAATCAGAAAATCATAAGAACCAAGAGGCAATACATTACGCTTGACAACAGTTTCAAAATGATCCATAACTACTGCACATTCTTTTACAAAGCAAGTTACCTTTCTTTTAGCACCAGTGGCTAATTAAACTAACCAAGAATTTTCAAATTTTTCAACAGATAACTTACATTTTTCTACCATTTTAGGTGCAATATAACTAAGACTAGCTCCTGGATCAATCAAAATAGTTACAGGGGCCTCATTTATCATACCTTCTACTTCCACCATGGAAGTCTGATATTCTGCTTGTCGATTCTCCAAGGCTCCGTTGATTCTGGGCATGGGCCTCGCTAGTTCCCCAATGGTCATCTCCTCCTGTATGGTATGAACATTGCTAATAGTATTCTTTCGATTAGGACAGACTGAAGCATAGTGTGGGCCATTACACTCCCATCACTTGATAGGCTCTTTGCGCTCAAAGTTCTTGGTAAAATTTCCATGATTATTAGCAAATTACTTACCTTTAGAATTATTTTGATTGTTGGGTGTATTGTTGTTATTTACTTGGAAGTTCTTGTTATTAGGATAATTTCTAGCCTTATTGTTCTTAGAATTTCTGTTGGGCACAAAATCCTTCTTCTTTTGTTCATATCGGTTATTATTTTTTTTGGCTTTTCAGTTAGCCAAGCTTTCCTTCTTTCGATTCTATTCAAAATAGAAGTTAGCCTTCCTCATAGCTTCTTCTAAAGTCCTTGGATTGTCATATTCAATCCTATCCTTAATATGATAAGGTAGACAGCTGAGGAATCGATGTACCTTTGGTTTCTCATCTACAAGGTATGGTACATACCTAAGTAGACTTAAGAACTTGCTGTTCAGATCTTTCATTGTCATTGATCCTAACTTCAGCTCATAAAATTCTTTTGCTCTTTCCTCATAATATTGCTCAGATAGATTTTTTTTTAAAAATACCTCTTAAAGGTACTCCAGTTTACATTTTTCTCTTTTATTCCCTTAACTCTTTTCAAGTCCTGCCACCAAATGTCAGCCTTTCTTGAGAGGTTATAAATAGCCATTCTAGCCTTTAACGGGTTAGAATAGTTATATATTTGGAAGTATTTTTTCATCCCAGATAACTAGGATTCAACTTCCTCCCCCTTCTCAGCCTCTCCATTGAAGGTTGGTGGTTTTATCTTTTTGAATTCTCTGGAAATATCCTCATAAATTTTGTATTTCCTCTTTTTAGTGTACTGATTATCATCGCTACTGTCACTAGTAGAATGGTAATTTTGTTGTTCACCAAACACCTCAGAATATGAACTACTTTCAGTTTTAGTATGTTTCATCTTTTTAGATTTATGTTGATTACTTGTATCTTCTGATTCTGTTCTTCTACCCCTACCCTCAATTTGAAAATTTTTAGTTAGGATCTGATTCAGCTCTTCTTGAGCCCTCAGAATCCTTTCATTTTCTCACTTTACAGACTCCATTTCATATTTTAGGTCTTTTACGGTTTGTAACAATTCTAAGGAATTGGTAGTTAAATCCTCTGGTATAGGATCTCTGGGTAAATTTCCTGGTTCAGTAACTAGAGATTCCTCCTTTGCATATTCTTCCAGCCTTTCCATACATGTCTGTTAAACTTCAGAAAAAATTCTCTGTTGAATAAAATTTAAAAGAAAATACGTCAGCATAATAATTCAGTTTACTGTTTCCTAAAAGCTAGTTGGGCTTCATCAAGGCCTAGTGTTTGAACCTTGTGCTCTAATACCACATGTCAAAAACCCCAAATTTTCACAAAAATTTAAAATTTTGAATTAACATAAAATGCTGGAAGTGCGGTTTACTAACAGCTAAAGGTTAGAAATGAAAGAAATAGTTAATAGATTAGTTTTACATAATCTTAATTATGTTATTTCAGCAGTTTCATTTTTGAAACAAGATTAAGTTTAACTTGCGCATTATTTCTACATTCAGTTTACTGATGAATTTTATTTATGACAAGTAGGTGGAATCTGTTTGAAATCCTGGGCTTACTTAGCATTTATGCTAACACAAAAAGCTTACTTGTTCTTACAGGTTTTACAGGTTTTACAGGTATGATTGAATGCATAACGCTTCAAAATTTCATAAAGCATTTCTTTTTGCAAATATGAGCTTAGTAAATAAGCTGTTATATTTCAAGCTACTTCCGTGAGGTAAAACAAGTAGTTTTGTTTCCTTCGGTTATTTTTGTAAATGAAATACATGTAAATGAGTTTCTTTCTTTAATGTAAGTAGCAACAGTAAAAATACTTTCTTTGGTTCACAACTTGTGATCTTAGTTGTAAGTTACTTCTACTTTAGAGTGCATAACCTGTAATGCTATAATGATTGTTCTATTAGTATTTATACATTATCAACTTATAATATTAGTATAACCAACTGCTCGATATTTATCTTTTGCAATGAAGATTACTGCCTGTAAAGTTCTGAACATTACATTGAAGCATATGGTTCTAAGGACTTAGACTCTAGTAGGATTATTCCAATTCAGTTTCTTATTTTTCTATAATACTTCTCTTGAACTGAGTTACTATCCATAAATAGTTTACTGAGGTTGATTCTTTCGAGAAAGATTGACTTACTACTCCATGCTAAGCACCAGATATTCCTAAACCATTTTACTAACCAAAAGCATGGTGAAAATATTAGTACATGCCATGTTTGAGAAAAATAACCAAAAGCTATTAAAATTTCATTGACCTGAGCTATGTAAAAGAATTTATATAAGTGTTTTCATATTACACTTAGCCAAATTCCTAGTTTTGCCACCAACTGATTTATTGGTTTCTATGAGACTCACAGACATGCATAAACTATCTTGTTTATTAGATATACAAGTTTAAAATTAATTCAAAGTTATAAACAAGTAAAATTAATAGAGTTCATGATTCTACTAATACTATGTTGTGCAAATTTATAATGTCACAACATAAATGTTGATAGGAACGAGATTACCCATGCATAGACTATATAGAATACTATAGTTTGATAGGTGATTAAAAATCCTTTTACTTGGTATCTCCCAAAGTAACATATGATTTCTACAGGAAACAAGGTCAACGATAAGAACAAGGCTTACCAATATCCATAACGAAATATCGATGCTATGATGAAATGGATATATGGTTAATGATGATCGAATGCTTTCATGCATGAATTATTTTGAGCAAAACTAAGGTTGAAAAGGTTGTATCGGTTGCTAAGTCAACGTATAGCTTAACATGGATAAACATGGTAATCATAATGGTCACGTTATAATATTGACATTGTAAAAGATTGAGGCATTAAAACCACTCCATTGATTGGTTTATGGGTAATGTTTTTGTGTTATAAAACATAGATATACAATCATCATAGTTCCGAACTACATGATCACTATATCTTAAACTTGTCAACGATCCGAGCGTTCATGGTTCTATGCCCAAGAAGCAATATGTTGAAACCTATTATATGATCATGGAACTTTTTAACCGTTTGAACAAATATATTTCTTGCATGATTGTTCACGGATTATATATAAATCATTGTAAATTATTGCATGCAGGTGACTATTGCGACGACCCACTGCATGGTTAAAATTTTAAGTGACCACATGGTCTTCTCCTGGCCAAGTGTTGAAAGTATAAAATTTGTTGTAACCCTACTCTTTGTTATTTACCTCCATGGTTCTCGGGTCGCTCTGTAACTGTTTCCATGGAAACCATGTTACCCTACTGTTTGTTAGATAAGCTCCGACTCCTGGTTTAAATCGTTTCAATTTACCTTCTTCGTTCTTAGACTCTTGTTGTGCACTGTGAGTTTTACCTCTGCATGGGTTTGTAGAGAGTCGTGGAATAAGGCTTACGGCCTGACCTGTGAGTGGATTCTTTCTCATTCCTCCGTGGCCGGCCTACAGAGATAGTTTAAAAAGTTTGCTTGCTGCTGTTACAGCATTGTCCTCATCGTAGGGTTTAAGAGTCTCGTTCTCATGCCTTGGGTTGTAGGTGAAAGTTTCGGCTTCGCTATCTAGTTCTTGCTTGGCCGATGCCCATATTTCTTCTTGTTGCTGCTGGCAGTGGCTTCTCCATGCGTCTCCATCGTCTTTGTCTTTGTGAGTATGAAGGTCTGTCTTCTTGTGAGGATGGTGGCGGTGCTACTGTTTCTTTGTGGTTATATAACTTTCAATTCCAGGTAATGAAATTTCTTTAAAAATTTTAAAACTAAACCTTAATTCAGTATACAGTTATGTAAGCACATTTTAATTATCATTGGTTTTTCCTCCTTGCAGGTGACAGTTCGCACCTCTCTTGGCAGTTAGTAATTTTGAGTAAAGGACGACACTCTGGCTACAGGTAAGCCCTGGTTAACAAATGGCATTCCCTGCTTGTGCAGTCCTTAAGGGATAGTTTCCAGTTGAAAGGTTACGGCCTGGTTGTTACTCTTCTTGGGTTAGTATTCTTCAAATTTCTAGTTTAGTTTTTGTTAAACCCTTGCTTCCAGCAGGGTACTCCGGCTCAAGCTGTGACTTGTAAATGTTTGTTTACTTGTATTTTTGTATGAAGTTATATTAATAGTTCTTGCGGCCTGTCAAGCAATACACTTTTAGTTATAAGGCATAGAGATTATCTCTTTTGAGCTCGAACTTAGTTAATTTTTAAGCTCTTAATGTAATTTTGTAAACTACGGTTTTTACCCTTATTCGCCTGTGTAATAAAAATCTTTTTGCTGTCTAATATTTATCTTGCATTAATGGTATTATTATAACTTAACCTGTTATTCCATTCTATTATAATTATTTATTTACAAGCTCAGATATTCGAGCTAGGGTTTCTTGTAGGTGACCTATGTATAAAATAATTTCTTTATTTTATTCTTTAAGTTTTAGTTCAATAATTAATTTTAATTTAATTATTGTTTCAAGTATATAGTGTTATATTACCATAATTATTTTTCCACTAACCTTAGAGGATTGTAATAATATACAATAGTTTTGTTGTTTAAATAATAATTAATCCAGAAACTTGGATTATTATTTAAATGGTTGTTATTTATAAATATTATTCTTATTAGGGTTTCAACCCTGTACTTTCTTTTTATAAGTAAATTTTGTTCAAAATATTTAAATGAATTAGTTCTTTTATAAATAACATTTATTAAATGTTATTTACCATTGTATTCTAGTTGTTTCTATTAAATAAAAATATAGAAAGGTTTATTATTGTTGTTTGTTACAATATTCTACAATGTTGTATTTAATTTGTTTATAGAAGATATTTATGCTAGTATTACCCTACTTGAAGTATGAACATTTGTAGATATAGTTAGTTATTATGAAGAGTAAAATAAACTATGTGAAACAAACTTTATTCTTTCCTTCGCAGACTAAAATGAATACTTTATCTAAGTTATTTGTTTTGCCTTTTCTATAAGTTAATAGTATAATTTGCAAAATAAAGTACTGCGTAAAAGTAATAACTTATTTACTTGAATAACTTTTTAATATAATAACATGTTATCTGTAAAGTATTTGGCTATTTCTTTTCTAGCCAAATACTCTTGACCAGTAAACACTCTTTTAATAGTAAACACTCTTTTAATAGCTCTCCTAAGCTGTTGTCTCCACTTTTATTTATTTATAATTTAAATATTCAGAATTACATTCAATATCCTTGACTCTGCTGAGTCATCAATTACAACTTAGCATAAAATTTAACATATTGTCTTGAAATAAAATCAAATATGATAATATTATTTTTGCAAAATTGGGGCATGTGACAGAGACCCTGTCTCTTTTGATTTCCAATATCTATAGTTTCTTTCTTCAATATCACTCTTTATGACTAATGTATTATCAAACACAAAGTAAGATTCAATGGAAGTTATTTTGTTGTACCTCTTTTAATGGGCACAAGAGGAACATTCCAAAGTAGTACTTCATACCATGGAATCCCTACATAATTATCAAATCTTACAAAAACATAGATAGGAGGCTGTTACCCCATGCACATATAAGTAGATGAAATCCCACTTTCATGTCCTTCAACTTTAGCCCAAAGGAGGTAGATTCACTGGTGAAAAGGGAGGAGTTTTTCACTAATGGAAAAGATTCAATTTTTGTGAGGACTTTTCTTGGAGGCATGTGATTTTAATTCCCACAATGTTTATATTTTATTTTGACTAAAGTTGAAATTCGAATTTGAATACTAGGTGGAAAATACATTATTATTATTTTAAAAATTGTGCAAGTTAACAACTTGTCATTTGGCCTTATTAGAAAGTAGATGTAAAATACAATATTCAAAATTATTAGTAAGATGTTGGATAGTTGGGAGAACCATATTAGAACTTGATTAACCATGAACTCATAGGCGGGGAACATAGACTTGCTGCTCAAGAGAGGAAAATGACAAATGTCAAGAGACAATTTTAAGGAACCACCCCCCTAACATATATTAGGGGATCCAAGGCTAGCCAATTCCCGAGGAGAGAAAGTTGGGTTTTGAGGAATACCTAGGCATAATAATTATTTATATGCATATGTGTGAGGACAGGATGGTACCTAGTATGATGCATGGGAAATTATTGTGTGAACACCTTTCTTGTGTTAGGCATGTGTCCCAAGTTGTGAGATTTGTTGAGTTAAGAAAGAGTTGGTTCCATTGAGCAAGAAAGAGATTCCTTTATTAAAAGAGAACCATTGCAACTGAGAGCATGGTGTTAGCCCTTATGGTGTCATGGTTTATGCTAGGGGGTGATTGTTGAGAAAGAAGTTTAGTTGTTTAGTTGTTCAGTTATATACGATTGGGTGGAATGTGGTTGTTTCAATTTTATTCTCCTCTATGAATGTTGTAGTTTATATATGTATTAGAAATTTACTCGTCTTCCTACCTTGTACCATGTTTAAGCTGTTCATTATATTTTAGATTTGAATATGAATTAGATTATGGTTACTCTTAAATTGTGTTCAAGCTGAAAACCAATTCATGTAAAAGAAATTAGTTAATGCAGAAACCGTGTCATGGCGTCAGCCATTTTGTCCAACTTTGGATAACTAACCCTTATGCAAATAATAAACTATGAAAATAAATATGAGCTTGAATGTGTGATGGGGTAATACATGACAAAATTAAACTTAAATGGATAACATTAGTTTACATGGGTAAATAAGTTCAGTTACGGATTCTATGATGGTGTGTTAGCCTATAATAAACAACCTATAATAGAACAAACCATATATATATGTGTGTGTGTGTGTGTGTGTGTGTGTGTGTGTGTGTGTGTGTGTGTACATACATACATACATACATACATACATACATACATACATACATATATATATATATATATATATATATATTTATATTTATATAAAACCAAATCAGTACACATCGGTGGTCCTGTAGTAAATCAAGTGGTTCCACATTTGATTCAACCAGATTACAAATCCATTTATAAGTTTACCAAGAATCTTGACCTCAATCATATTACAAATAATATAAGCATACATAAAACCTAATACCTATAAGTATGTCATAGTATAATACCATGATTCATATGCACATAAAAAAATATTTTACTTAATATAAACAAGAGTAAGTGTAAGTATTGGCCTCTCGACAAAGCCTCGTTGATAAGCATAAGTTATATACTTCATTACTCTCACACTTTAACCAAAAATAAAAACAGTAGCATGTCACTTGAACTAATTGGAAGGTATGGCCATGTAAAGGTTGAGTGTATAAAGTTGGTGGACCTTTTAGATCATTAACTGGATTTTTAGAAAGGTGATCATGTTTATGCCATAACTTCTTATTTTCTCAACCATTTCATAAAAAAATATATGTCGCACTATTAGACATTGACCTCTACATGCTATAAAAAATCCTTTCCATCATCATTAAATTAAGACCTTAAACAATTGCATTAACACTTGGTGTACTAATTTTGAGGTGTACTAACTCATATAATTTTAAAAAATATTTAAAAGTACTAATTTTATTTTGGAAAAATAGTGTTGCAGTAGTACTATTGTTATCTACATATTTGTCAATTTTTGTAAATGGATTCCATCATTTAGGCACTCAAAGGATGCATTGACATGGACATATACCTTATCATTTGTTGAAAAAATAAAATGTCCATGTTAAAAAAAATCAAAATTGAGTTAGTTGTGAACATTTTCAATAAATAAAATTTATATATTTGGAAAGGTGATTCAATTTACTACGTTTCATATTTTTTACTAGAAGCAATTTTTATTGTGTAGGTATGTCAAAATACCCATGTAGTCTGAATGATGTCTATTTTTGAATTCTATTGGATCTAACATGCAAAAAGAGACCATCATTAACTTGCACTCACCCTAAACCAAGACTAGATTTAAAACCCTAAGATAAAAAAACCAAAGATACATAACTAGACAAATCACAAAGATAACAAGACTCATCATAATGGAAAATAACCCCTTTTCAAATCTTGTTACAAATCATTATAATCATGATATACAAAATGATTGAAAAACTAGTTGAGTAAGAGAATAATACAACAAGGGAGAATGATCCCCTTTGGCCACTTGATAAAATGATAAACACTAACTAAAAAGGGTTATTTGATAGGTAATAACTCCCGATTCAATATTATTCCAATGCCAATGCATATATTTATACAATTGATATGACGGTTGTGTTTCACCTTTCGCCCAGCCTTTTTGGCTTCCTACTATTCAAATTTATTTATTTATTTACAATATATAATCCCTACGGATTATATTCTAACAATCCCCCTCTTAATCCGAAGGGGTGTTCGTAAGTCCGAGCATGTTTCTGAATCTTTCAAACTTTTCTCGTCCAAGCGCTTTGGTGAAGATGTCTGCAATTTGATCATTTGTGGAACAATGTTGAAGATGGACTGTCTTGGCCTCTACATGATGTCAAATCAAATGATACTTTGTGTTGATGTGTTTGGTTCGATCATGGAATCTAGGATTCTTAGCCAGCTTGATTGCAGAAGTATTGTCGATCAATAATGGTGTGGAGTCCTCTTGTTTTTCTTGCAAATCTTCAAGTATCTTCCTGAGCCATACTATTTCTTTCGTTACTT
>LPNX011191411.1:38121-59939 GCA_001517045.1 Pseudotsuga menziesii | reverse complement strand
GCATGTTGCCATCTCCTTCAGTGATCTGTTCTTCCTCTCTGCAACACCATTCTGCTATGGTGTGTAGGGGATAGAATGTTGCATCTGAATACCTGCATCTACAAAATAGTTAATAAACTCAATATTGACATACTCACCACCATTGTCGGACCTGAGTACCTTGAGTTTTCTTCCACACTGGTTTTCAACCAAAGCCTTGAAGACTTTGAATAGGCCAAAAACTTCTGACTTGTGTTTCATGAAGTGAACCCAACAATACCTGGAAAAATCATCAATAAAGGTCAATCCATATTTGGCCTGACTCATGTACATATGAGGGAATGGGCCAGCAACATCATTGTGAATCAGCTCGAGGGGTGCAGAGGTTCTCTCATGGCTGGCTTTCTCAAATTTGTGCTCTGGGTGTTTTCCTAGGATACAGCATTGGCATACTCCTTTGGAAAATTTTATCTTGGGGAACCCTATGACCATATCTTTCTCACTAAGATCAGACAAATACTTGTAATTTAAATGGCCAAATATTTCATGCCATAGCTTTCTAGCTTCATTAGCATGGATAAGAAGAGCAGAGGGGTTTGAGTAAGGCAGGAAGTGTGAAAACATGTATACCTTTTGAGCATGATTCGCTACTCCTTTTGCAATAATTCATCCACTTGAGATTTCTGTGATCTCAACTTCATTTGGTGAGAATATGAATTTCTTAGGAGACCCAGTGTGGGTCATCTGGTACACTGATAGAAGGTTGGAGGCGAGACCAAGGACATACAGCACATTGTTGAAGTTACCATGATCAAGTTCTATCCTTCCTTTGCCTTTGCTTTCAGTGAGAGAGTCATCTCCCAGTACAATAGATGGTCCTTTCAACATATCCAGTGAGGAGAAGGCCTCCTTAGTCGAAACCATGTGTCTTGAAGCTCCAGAATCTATGATAAAACTGGGTGAGCTTGATGTGCTAGCAACTAGAGCATGAACTCTCTCTCTGTCATCGGAACTTGATCCTCCTTCTCTCTTCTTTGAGCTTTCTGGAAGGGAGATGCCATTCTTATCCAGCAATTGAGTTAGCATGTCTATCTATTTTTTCATACAAGAGCTTTCAGTGTGATTGCCCTTCGAACAGTATGAGCACTTGTTCATTTCACCTTTGTTTTTCTTCTTCTGGGTATTTTTCTTGGGACCTTGTTGATCCTTTGGAGAATGCTTCTTGTATCTTCCTTTCTCAGGTGGATTTTTAGCTTTCTTCTTGCTTTTTGAATCCACCTTCGAATCTCCAGCAATCAAATCTTGATCTTTGGATGGTTTGATGGTTCCTATCATCACCAGCTTGTCTTGTTCTTGTGTGAGAGATTCCATGAAATCTACAAGGCTAGGCATCTTCCAGGTTCGAGCTGTGAGTTTTGTGGCATAGAAGGTCGAAACAAAGACTGAGTAGTCAGGTCCTAGCTTCGAGAGGATGGCCAATATGAGCTGATCATCTTTCTTTTCAATACCACACTGTTTCAACTGCAAAACTAGTGCTTTGAACTTGGAGAAGTATAGCTGCAGTGATTCAAAATTACTGGGACTCAGGGAAATTAGCTCATTTTCGATCTGGTGTCCCCTCATCTCATATGTCTTTCAGAAGATTTCAGAAATTTTATCCCATACTTGATCCGGTGAAGTTAATCCATCGAGATGGAAAAGGAGGTCTCAGGAAATACTGAGTCATAGGAGGCCATAGGCCTCATCTCTCCGATTGTGCCATTTGATCTTCTCTGCAGTAGCATTGGGCTCTGCTTCTGTAGCCATAGTCACCCTGTAGAGGCCTTTCGCTCTCATCAATATCTCCATCTCTGCTTTCCATTAAAAATAGTTGAAGGGAGTGAGGATAGTTTTCTGTGAATCCATAGCTTTAGAAAATCTGTCCCGGCTGTCAGTAGAAGGCTCCCAGTCTTGATGTTGAACCTGCAAAACAATTTTTGAAGGAGAGTAAAAACCTACAATGGCTCTTATACCATGTAGAAATTCTGACCAGAAATAGATTAATTTCACTCACAACAAATTACAATTGATCATGCAAAATTGTCAACAATGGAGACTGAAAATGGAGCTGTAACACAAAATTATATTAACTCAGTGTACAATAGCCAACCCTGTAATATCATAGGCTGTTGAATAAATAGAATACATGAAGAAATCGAATGCATGAGGAAGCATCCAAATCTAGCATAAAGCAGGCTTACCCAAAATAGGCAAATCCCCCATAGGTGTAAAAAGCTGATCCCAAATCTGTCATGAGGCTCACGAATTGGCAAGGGCGCATGGGAAAGCTAATGAGTGGCGAAATGGAAGCTCATACATGCTTTTGCATGGAGGAAAGAGTGGAGGATGAAAGGGGAATAAAACAGGTTCACCTCACCTAGTCTTGCTTTCCTTATGTGCTTTAAAAACTGAAAAAGAAGTCAACAAAGCAGAAAAAAGTAGAAGGGTACCTAGGAGGCCAGGAATAAAGAATATTTGATTCCTAAGGTTTTCCCAAGTGCTACATGAGTCAAAATGGCAAGTTTGACCTCTATGGATAGGCAATTAGCAACTTGAACATGGTGGGACTCATGAACTAGGAAAATAAGACAAAAATAAATGAATTAATGTCTAAGTGGGTAAAACTATGGGTTTGATTATTCTAACACGGTATGCCTTGGAGTATTCTTCGTACCCCAGGAAAATACATTTTCTGCTTCGAGCACCAAGCTTGTTTCTTTGCTCCTTTGGAATCAAGGCATAACAGGTGGAACCAAAAACTCTGAGATTCCTGACTGAAGGGAGATGGCCAAACCACATTTCATGTGGAGTCTTGTTATCAAGAGAATTTGAGGGAATTCTATTTCTCAAATAGGCTACACATTTTACTGCATCACCCCAAAACATTAGTTTTACATTCTTGAAAAACATCATTGAGCGAACCATATTCATTATGGTTCTATTCATTCTTTCTGCTACACCATTTTGTTGAGGATTGTAGGGAATGGTAGTCTGATGTGCAATTCCATGTTGACGAAGATAATCTTCAAAAGCATTTGAAGTGTATTCTTTCCCATTATCAGTACGAAGTGTACCAATTTTTTATTGTGCTTGTTTTTCAATCAATGCATGAAAGTCTTTGAATGTTTGAAATGCTTCTGATTTCATCTTTAAACAGTAAATCCAGCACATTCTTGAGTAGTCATCAACAAATGCATAAAATACTTATTCCCATTTGCTGAAGGAGTTGGCATTGGGCCACATAAATCAGAATGCACTAATTCTAATTTCCTACTTGCTCTGAAATTAGATTCATGGAATGGCAGCTTACTATGTTTCCCTAATATACGTGCATCACATTTGTTCTTCTCTTTGGGAATGGTGGGCAAACCAAATACACCATTCTTTCTCAACAAACAAAGACTGTTATAATTTAGATGACCAAATCTTGCATGCCACAATGAACTAGATGGCATATTACCTTCTCCATGCTGAGAGAGGTAGGCATAGTTCTGAACTCTTGCAGATGAACCCTTTAGCTTCAGCAGCTTCCCATATTCATATCCAGTCATGATGACTTGGTTGTCAGAGGACTTTCTTATTTCTACGATTCCATCAAACATGTGGATGGAATGGCCTTGCTGTCGTATCTCCACCAAGGACAGAAGGCTTCTCTGCAACTCTGGAAGATAAAGAACATTCTTCAACAAGAAATCAGGGAATCCAGGCATCTTCAGTCGAATGGTGCCCATTCCCTTTGGTTTAATACTTGACTTATCTGCAAAGTACACTATGCCATCTATTGTTTCATTAAGTTCTTCAAAACAATCTTTTCTAAATGTCATGTGTGATGTTGCACCAGTATCAAGCAGCCAACAATCTTTGTAAGATGAAAGTGAAGTCATTTCATTAATTCCAAGATTACAATGTGCAACAATACAAGAATCAGAAGATTTACTAGCATCTTGGTCATCTTTCTTCTGGTTATGTTTGTCTTTGATGGAGTCCCACGAAGCCCAACATTCATCTGATGTGTGCTCAGTATTTCCACAATGCTTGCACTGCAAATCTGATCTTTTGATGAAATTGTTTCTGCCCCCTCTGCCTCTGAAGTTTCTTCTTCCTCTACCTCTCTTGCCGCTTTCTCCTTTGGAATGATCTTTGCCCGAGAGAGTGGCACCAACTATTGATGCCAAAGATTGCATCTTTACAACTGTTAGTGTAATTTACAATAATGAACTTGATATGACAAAGAGAAATAGAAAAAATAATAACCTTGTAGGTCTACAGTCTCTGCCAAGGTGATTTACAATCTCAACTTGAAGTTTTAAAGTGATACAATGACAGTATCACAGCTTCAATTCGCAGCAATTCAGGGAGAATAAATTCAGTACCAATTCGCAGCCTTCAGGGTCTTTATGCAATTGGTAATGGTGTGAAACACAAGGATTTTGCTCTACATGGATCATAAGAGATGGCACTCTTTACACACAACACTTCCACTAGTGCAATAATCAACATACATTATTCTTCAACGCAGCATACATATGTCAGTCACAATATATCAGTCAGCATATATTAGTCAGCATATATTAGTCAGCATATATATATCAAGTCACAATATATCCCATGAGAGAGGTGTAGGCAGACTCAGCTTCAGGCTCATGCTCAGTTTTCCAACCCTAACTGCGTTGCATGTGCCTCATCAACTTCTACAATGGCAGTGGAGAAGGTGGATGATTGCAATAATATTGTAAAACTGGCATAATAATTACAAAAACACCAGCATTTTTGCAGCAATTTGACCCTTCAAATTCACAGCTGATCCTCCACGCAATCAGAGAAGGGAAGCTCCAATACACAGCATATACACTTCAACAGAAGGTCACGTCTCTTTAGACATTCGATGCCAGAGGTCACAGTCACTCCATGCAAGGAATTAGGTCAAAAAATAGGGTTTATGCACTTCATGGGAAAAACTAGGGTTTTTGCATTTTCACCAAGCACTATAACAAATTACCTCTATGCACCGAGTCTTAACAATG
Organism: Pseudotsuga menziesii; assembly: GCA_001517045.1. Classification (NCBI taxonomy): domain Eukaryota; kingdom Viridiplantae; phylum Streptophyta; class Pinopsida; order Pinales; family Pinaceae; genus Pseudotsuga; species Pseudotsuga menziesii. Next base: position 54,897 of record LPNX011191411.1, on the reverse strand, counting down.
CCTTCAGACTTTAAGATAATTGCAAGAGCAATACTGTTCCACAACGCCTTCAGACTTTAAGACTGGAATTACATCAACGCTTTCAAAGGAATGCCGTCATGCAACATTAAAAGAGTGCCTTCAACATGACTTCAACATCATCATTCAACCAAATCTACTATCACAGGTTTAACTTTTAACTCTTGTTTGAATTGAATCTGCCATGGAACAAAATCCCCTCGACACTTTAAACCTCATCATCTCTCCCAATTCTCACGCTTTTCCACGACACCTTACGCATCTGCATTCGTTTCGGTTCGTACTTCCTTTGTCTCTTTCTTGGTGTCTTCTATTCCTTGACGGAATTCATACATATTCAAACAAATTCACAATGCAATTTACCAGTCCATTATAATAATGATAATGTACATAGACTATCCAACAAGCAAGCAAGCAAATGAGAGAAAATCACGAATGGGATAGCTTCTTTGTGGGATCAGAAAATGAATGCTCTTCGCATACACCAAACCGTCCCAAGCATAAGTTCTCCAGGGCTCCGTCTTATGATGGACCAAAAATCATGGAAAAATTCAGGTCTGGATATTCGCAATCAGCTGAGGCCTGCCTGTAGAATGTGTGCAGTGTATCAACGCAGAAATAAACTCAACATACCAATGTTGAGTGGAGTCAATGAATAAGTGAAGTCGCAACAACAATATTACATAGCAGCACCATACTCAATGGATACCAATCACAAACAATCTCTAATGTGGCAGAAAATCGTACACAGACAAGAAACGTAACTTAATTCACAAAGTAGGGTTTCACCCTTTGCATTCTCCAAATGCAAGACATAGGATTGTCTACAAAATCAAGCGAGCCTGTGTAAATTCTGAATACTGAGGAGGACACAGTATGCCGAGAAACTGGAACAATATATATCAACGCAGGTATCAAGAGATATTCAGAAGCGCAGGTAGTTTTGGAGGAAGTTGTGAGATCAAACTATACGTTATTGAGAGAATTAGGGTTAGGTATGAGCTCATTCAAACGTTTTAGCAGAGAATAAACATAGGCAGATGGAGGAGTAACGCATACAATGCGTGTGATTGGCATACTGATGGATCAGGCAGTCTGGCAATGGACTGGCAAGCAGAATGCCAGGACTGAAATGCAGCAGGCAGGAGTTATGGCAAATAGCCAAGCTCTGATACCACTGATAGGTAATAAATCCCGATTCAATATTATTCCAATGCCAATGCATATATTTATACAATTGATATGACGGTTGTATTTCACCTTCCGCCCAGCCTTTTCGGCTTCCTACTATTCACATTTATTTATTTATTTACAATATATAATCCCTACGGATTATATTCTAACATTATTAAACCCAATCATCTAGAAAAGAGAAGACGTGGTATACTATCCTTAGTAAAACCTGACTATGAACTTGCAAAGGGTGTTTCAGAATGTATTACCAAACCGAGGGTGAAGAACTTGGAAGAGGAATCCAAAGTACCTTTTTGAAGTTTCCATTCTAATCTCTCATTTGGTCCTTCAATACCGCATAACCCTACATTAGACAACATTTGTAAAACTAAGTTAATACCTTCTTGTTCTGATGGCATGGCAATATTAAAAACCTAAAAGAAAATGAAATAGTTCTTGAATTGTATTCCTGTAACAGGAGGGTTGGCCTGAGCCTGGCCAAGATAATTTATTGGGCTCTCTTCAAGAGTCTCAAACCTACACCCATAATAATTATGTTTATAAGTGAACACATCAATGTATTAAACCATAACAATATTAACAAAATATTAGCATGAGAAATTTACCTTCAACTAGTAGCCAAGACTAGAGGAAGGATTATCGACGCCACTTGATAGGTTACTTGTAGTTACAAAGAGGACCCATCATTAACCAATGCATCCAAACAAAATAACGATTAAGACATTCAATTGATAACCAAGAAAGAGCAAGATTTTAGAAAATAGTTGACAATCACAAAATTACTCATAATACCAAGTTAAGGAGACAATAAAACATCCTTTATTTACCTATGAGAGTGGCATAGTGATACCATAACACCTCCCCAAAGAATTAAGAATTTCCAACAGGGAAAAGTTAAAATAGAGGACTTTCTAGTACAAAGGAAAGTGATACAAACAAGAACATACAATGATCAGAAGGAAAGTTTCCAAAGAAATGTGGATAGGAGGCTGCCCTAGGGAAAGATCACTAGAATTCCTCTAGGAGCTCACATTCACTCTTCATTCCAGACATTGTAGGGAGTAATTAACTCAAGGATGCCATGGAGGGTTATGTGGAGCCTATAAGGGATAACCACATCAAAATCTTGAATTCAAAGGTATAATGGGATGACTACCAACCCACATGGTGATTAAAGAGGAGCCATGCAAATACCATGTTGTAAAGAAAAATCCACAAAGGAATCCACGGGGAAGAGAGTTACACCCCAATAGTAAATTATTGAATATGATGATGATATTGAGGATACATTATGATATTTATAGGACTAAAATCATTAAAAAAACATATTACACAAATCCAAGCAACTGGTTGTGTAAGAGCAATTTTCCACCCAACCGTAGGCACTCTGTCCAACATATTCTCTTTCTACTGAGAGGACACCCTTAAGTTGGGTTATCGTGCCACTAGTGAGAAGGAAACACTTAGATGCTTCTCTCTCTTAGAAAACATCCCCATATTCTCTCTATAATTAACCAAATTCTCATACACAGCTCTACCAGGAACTCAAACAGCTCTCACAGCCTTGGCTTCCACAATACCTACCCCACACAATACCCTTCTTGGCTCATAAATCCCCTTCATCGATCCACATTTCTCTTGGATGATCCATCTTGTTGAGTGCTTACTGTGTGTGCATAGAAGAATACCAACCTACTAAATGCTATTGGACAACCACCTCTATCCTCAATTCATGGCTTATCAAGCATGCAATAGTACTAGAACTCAAGAGTTAAGGGTTCCTAGCTGACCTAACCTTTCTGCTCACCTACAACCATCAATTTTCCCTTCCAAATATACTGTCCTAGCTCCAAATTGAATTTTTGGGTTATAAACAGTTGCTAAAGGTTATCAATAGCAATGGATATCTCTACATATTCTATATATGCATGGAAGTATAAGAGACTTAGGGTTGACTCCAAGGGATATGAAAAAGTGGTGAAAAGACAACTAACATTACTTCTGACATTAGAATAAAGGACTCCTGACTTTTGCAAACTAATTTCTTACTTGTGATAAAACTATCCAAAATTGGATTTAACCCCATTCTTCAATAACTACATGAAGTGACTTGTCCCACCTACTTCATGTTGGGAAACCTCTCATCTTGAACTATAAAACAGATCGAAAATAAAAGAAGGGGACAATATTCCAAGAAGAAAAGGTGGTGTATATCGACACCATTTAAGCACTTAAGCACAACACATTATGATCAGAACATCACAATGCATAATGATCATAATAAAATATATCAAGGAAATATATTAGAAAACCCATAGGGTCGCCTATGTATAGTTTCCATATCTAACCAACTGTTGTCTCTAGAAAAAAAAAAAAAATTGTTCGGAAAGATGAATATTCCGTTTGCAAAATGAGAAAAGGCCATGGAGAAAGAAGTTGCGACAAAAGAGGATAAGCGTAAGTCGAAAGGAGGAGTTTGACAGTGTTTTGGGTAAACAGTAGTTATACTAATAGTCTAATTTGGGAATAAAGATTGATTGTAACCTAGGCTGATAATGCCTATATTTAGATGTAGCAGGATGTTTTGGGTAGGTAGAATAACCTGTCCACTAATAGTTGAGAATCAGTCGATGGTTAAATCGATAAATGTAAAATCGTATATAGTCTATCCAAGTTGTGTGCATATTAGACCTATCATCAGAGGAGAAGAGATAGATAGAAAAATAAAAGAGAGAAATACCAAAATCCTGAGAGCACGAGATGACTAAGGAATTCATTGATTGTAAAGAACATCTAAAGAAGAGTTTGCAGGCTATGTGCATAGACCAAAAGCATTCAATTATTAGTCATGCAAGATGAAGAGTGCCTTTGTGTTTTTTCCCGGATGGGTTTGCACGTTAATTATGTGTCTATGATGAATGAATGTCTATCAGGAATGAACTTGTTAAGTGTGTCGAACATATAGTGATATACTACTATGGATTGTTGATTAATGTTTGCTAGAATTTATATATTTACATACTATTTGTGTGTGTCAACAAATCAATATGATCTATTCTTTGATATATGTATGATTCCATTCCTTGGTTTTTGTCGCATTACTTGATGATTCTCTGAGAGAAATCCCCTTCCATAACTGTAGAAACCTATTTTTAGAAATTCCCAATAAGATATCTCGGGTGAGACCTCATCTGCTTCACAGGTGTTTTTAACATAATTACACCTTGTCAGAATGATATCTTGGGATTTGTTGACGAACATGCAAGTATGAACCTGGGTCAACTGAAAGCATGCCAATGAATGATTCCTTTATCGGGACCTGAATCATTGTGACGGGGATATGTTTTGGCACCCGATAAAACGAGAAATTCAAGATTGGGTTGATTACAAAGAACAAGAGTTTGCAAAAGAAGAAATTATAGGATCACAAATAAGGCTGACAAAATGATTAGAAAGATACTTTACATGGAAATTCATGAGATTTTATTTAGTGAATTTCCCATTGTATTACATGAAGGACCGCTGAAACTATCAACTTAGAAGAAAATATTCAAGGCATAGAATCTACAGAGTGGAGTCCTCAGTTGATCCAACAGTTGAAAAGAGTTAGTAATCCTATATTGAGGGTTGTTGATTTATGGGTTGATAGTATTCTAGAAGGACATACTAATAAGATTTTAGTTGATACTGTCATGTCGTATAGTGAAACGGAAAGAGAATTCTTCCAGGATCCTTAAGGACTCTATTTGAAATCCTTGAAACTGTGGATAAAAATGTTGGTATGTGAAACAGGGATTCTGACAATGGAGTCTGATGGATAAATATTTGTGCGTGGAGACCCGAGGTAATGTCGCAAGAAATATTGTGAGTAGAATGGACTAGAATAAGATGAGAAGGTTCCTATTGATAGCGTTCTAATCAAGAAGTTGGACGCCTGAGGAGTGGAACAAGACTTCATTCGAAAGAGAGAAGAAGGATTGTGGCAAGAAGAGGAAGTTGTGATGCAACTAAAGAAGGGACTACAAATTTCCACCACATATTGACACAAAATATTTCCACAAACATGAGGAATATCGACTGATATCTGAAGAAGAAGAAGGAGAGCCACCAGATCTATATCAAGACTACGACACCTGTGACCTCGTGTACATATTCACAACCTGAGGTAAGACCTAAAAACACATCACCAAGTGATTTTGTCGATCATAATAACTGTAATAGTGGAAATAATAGTAAATGAATTCCTAGTGGAACCTTTAATTTAACAATACTAAGAGTAAACAAAATGGAAGGAAGTGATATATAAAGTTACCTATTTTCAATAGAAATGAGTCGGAGGACCCTGAGAAACATTGGCTCCTATGTGAAGTTGTATGGACAGTGCAACATGTCCAAGATGAGGCTATAAAAAGAGTTCAGATAGTCACAACCATTAGAGGTCGAGCGCTTGACTAGTACATGAAATTATTTGTGATTTCAGTAGGGATCCCTCATAAATCATTAGATCAGATCTAAACGAGATTGATAGAAGAGTTCAAGAATCCTATATCCAAGTCACAATACATCACAGAATAAAAATAGATCAAGTAGTTTATGGTAGAGTCTGTTTGGGACTTCGACCAAAGATTTAAAATTCTAATGGCTACAGTGAGTTTTCAGATGTCATATTTCCATCATAATGAATGGTTTATTGCGGTGATGCTACTGCATATCCAAATTCCTTAGATGAAACAGAAAATTGTATCCCATAGAAAATCTCTCGATCTCGCCATGAAATTAGAAGCTTCACTAGTTGAAGAAACTGGTACATGAATGATGCAAATGCAGTCACAACTTGCTAAACTCATGTTGTAGATACAAGACGTCAAGAAAGGGAAATAAGTACAGGAGTAACTCTGGTGTACAAGCATCAAAACTGAAGGCCATCATAAAGATTCATGTACACCATTCATGAACTATCTTGCATCAGGAGCACCAATTCCAATAAATACACAAGGAATTCCCTAGTGTAGAATTTGTTAGACCAGAGGACATCGGTTGGAAGAATGCTTATATTTACATAAAATAGTAAGTGCACCAACCACCCTATATTGTAAATTCTGTCAATCAGTGGTTTATGAGGAGAAATTTTTCAAGGCATGTCAATTACTACAAGATAAAAGAGTTGACACATACCTAATGAAAAATGTTGAACATACACAAGTTGAAAAAGCACAAGAACAATACCCTCAACCCAGGGGGTGGTATTTTTAAAGGTCGAGGCCAAGGAGGAGGATTTGGTCGTGGAAGAGGCCAAGTCATTTATTATAATTGTGTACATCGTGGACATTTTTATAGATATTGCACTAATTATACATCAACATGTTCATACTATAAAACATTTTACCACACTGTCGAATAATTCCCTCAATTGGTTTCTAAGTGGCAGGCTAGAAACATGGGAAACCAACACCTACCTCAGAATACTAATCCAAACATTCATAAGATTTATATTGAACTAAGGGAGAATAATATTGTTTCTGTAACAAGAGGAGGTGTTGTGAATGGAGGAGATCAAGAAGTACCATACAGACAACCAAGACTTTGATTAGAACCAAAACATAAAGTTCCATTTGATGTCTAGAAAGAGAAGAAAGTGTTATTTGATGCACAACATGAGTTCATCGATATAAATCAAGCATCGAATTATATTGTTGTCCCCATGTTGAATGAAGGACGAATCTTGGAAATTCCTCAATGATTCGAACAATTATTTCAAAGAAAACCGACAGAAAAGCTTAGTAAATTGAAATATTTATTTAAGAGTTGTTTAATATCAATAGAAGATACAGATGTTGTAGTAGAACTAGCAGGTTTAGTAAAAAAAACTCGAGTAAAGTTGGAACATAAAATAAAGTTAACCACATTGGAATAAGAATTAAAATTGGTCACGAGCTAAGGATGAATGCCTAGATAGGTGATTATGACATAGATTATATTATTCTGGAATTGGGCTCAGATGTTAATATTCTCACCAGAGAGACATGGGAAAGTATAGGAAATCCGAGACTAGTATGGTCTCCTGTTAAGCTAATATTATTCAACCAGTTGAAGGTTCTTCCTATTGGTTGACTAAAACAGGTTCCTATTGAGATAGAAGGACTCAGGACCTATGAATATTTTAAAGTTATAGAAATTTTTGATGATCCAAATCCATATCCTGCGCTTCTAGGGACTGACTGGTCTATTGACAATCAACCCATTATAAATTTCAAGAAGAGGATATTAACATTTCAGGATGTATAACTAAGGGTGGTCACACTAGTTGATCCTATGGAAGTCCATAGATATGTCGAGCAGGTAAACAATGAAGGACAAGATGGATATCTAGATCATATATACAATATCACTTTTACGATGGATGACTATGTTAATCCGATAACTGATGGAAAAATTAGTTGGAGAAGTATTAGTTCCTGCTTGTCGGACTCAAGAGAAGCTCTAGAGAATTGGCATAATCAATTGCATGAAGTATCAATGTGGAAATGCACAAGAATTACAAAATTTGTGCGATGGGTAGGTACTGAGGTATGTGATAAACCTACATATGAAGGTTTACCTAACCTAGAAACTTTTCTTGTAGAGTTTAAAGAGAAAGTATCTGAACCTCAATGCTTTTTAGCCCTGGATTTTGCATTGAATTCTACACCTGTAAGATGGTGCATTTCTCATAAGGATCTATTTCAGAATGGCCTCAAGGTTGGAGATTGCTAGAAGTACAATTTGAAGAAGAGACTCTCTACACTGTTCAGAAATATACAAGACTGACTAATATTTTTGAGCATATTGACCATTGTCGTATGACATGGGAGACATCACCGTGACAATAATGGGTCCACCGGTTTGTACACACCTTATACATGATACCAAGAAAATGGTATACTTCAATTAAACTGCAATGAGAAAAAATTGACTCCGAAGAGTTAGCTTCCAATTTCATGCATAAATTTGAGTTTGTTGATGATAATCGGATGATTGATGATGCTTGCAAATAATAAAGACTAATATATTTGGATACATTCATTTTTTAATGACAAGTTTCCATCAAAGTAGCGCTACCATTCAACATTGGATGGAGTGCTATAATGTAACAAGTGAAAATGATGATGATGATCCATGTGACATAAATATTCCTGAATCCAAGGGTACTTGAGTGGTGGAGGGGTCAGATGTATCAAGTGGCAAATTTCTAAGACCTCTTAAAGTAAAGAAAGTAAATATTGGTTATGCAGAGAACCCACAATTTTCCAATATTAGAGACTAATGGGATGATGAGATTATTGGAAAGATTACTGACTTATTACATGAATTCTAGGATCTGTTTCTCACAAAATTTTCATAAATTAAGGGAATTGTTGCTGATATAGGATAAATGGAGATTCCTCTGAATCCCAACGCCAAACCTATCAAACAACTACCATACAAACTCAATCCAAGATATAAAGAAAAATTCAAGATATAGTTAGATATAATGCTAGATGCAGGCATTATAGAACTTGTCGATGAATCTGAATGGATTAGTCCTATGGTAGTACAAGAAAAGAAAACAGGTGAAGTTCGTATTTGTGTCAACATGAGGAAGTTGAATGATGCCTTCCTACATGATCGATTTCTGACCCTATTTACAGATGTAGTGTTGGAGAGTGTTGGAGTGCAAGAAGTCCATTCATTTATTGATGGATTCTATGGTTACCATCAAATTAGGATGGCAAAGGAATATCGATATAAAATGACCTTGTGATAGAATCGGGATGCTTCCAATATACGGTAATTCCCTTTGGACTCAAGAAAGATCCTGCTATTTTTTCTAGAATAATCGTAGTTGGTTTTAAATATTTCATCTATACATTTCTTGAAGCCTACTTTGATGACTGGATGGTATATGGGCTAGTAAAATATCACATCGAGAGTCTCAAAATGATGCTCGACTGGGACAAGAAATGGTCATGTAGTTTGTTGAGATGGAATACTGTTGGAGGGGCCCATCGTTAAGCCGACTAATTAGAGATTAGGTAGGCTGTGTAAGGTCGTTTTGGTTGAATGAACTTACAGGTAGTTATATGCAACTATTTGTAAATCATATATATTAGGCTGTTGAGTTAGATGAGAACTCGATTCATTTCTGTGTATGTATGGACCCTCATGCTATAATATAATCTGTTATTCCATATCTATGTCTTGTCTCTTGTGTCTATTACATCTATATGATTCAATGTGTATTATTGGTAATCGTCTATGATCTATGAGATTACAACATTGGTTCCATTGCCGGTAGTACATACCTAAGATGACTATAAGTAGATGATATCAAAATAGGAGATTAAGAACTGGTGGGAGCGTAAGATAGAAAATTATTTGTAGAAATACGTGAGGAACAACATATTAACCATTGCTCAGGAGAAGAAGAAATTCTTCACTAAAACTCATGAGAAGTTCATAGAATCGGTACCCCAGCTTTTGAAAAAAATTCTAGATGAAAAATCTGGAAGCAAATAAGGACCAAGAGCTGCTAGAGAAACTAACTCGAGGGGGGCGAACAAACTTGTCGGAGTAGTTTGAAAATATCACAGACGAATTCTGCGAGGAGCAAGCCATAGAAGAAAGAAATTCGGTAGAAACCATTCAAAAAATATTCTATACAGACCTTATCGAGTAGTTCCTATGCTCCCTACTGACCCCGTAGTTCAAATTCCTAATAGAAAAAGGAGTGGGTCATATTGTAGAACCTCGTCTGTCATTGCACGAACCACCACCAAATTTTAACTGGGCGGAGAAACAAAAAAGGTGGGAAAAATTCATTGCCAAAAGGGAGTGGGAGTACTTCCTAAGCAAGTAAACAGAACTATTCGAGATTTCTAAAGCATCAGGCAGGCTATGGGGGGTAGCTGGTCATATGGCGGGGTAAAGTGAAGAGGATTCTATTCGACTAAAGGAGATACCATCACCAAAAATGAAAATTCAACCTAAAAAGGAAATCGAACGAACTGTGACACACAAAGGTACAGTGGATTTACAGAAAGTAGAAAGAGAGAAGAGGCTAAAAAGAAGGGAAGAAGGAAGAGAATGCACTATAGCACTGCAAAGATGAATCAATACTAGGGTGAAAGACCAGGAAATAAATCCAACAGAGTCAGGTCATGACCGATAGGAAGAAGGCGTGGATGAAGAAGCATCACCCATGGAAGAAGACTTATGGATAGAGCAGCGTGATGCTCTCCAAATAGAAATTCCCAGGAGATAAGACCTCCATATCCAATGAATCTGAGTACCAGGATACAAGCCATTGTTGAAGAATACCTAAGACTAAGATCTTGCGAGTTTGGTATATGGAGTCGATTAGATGACGAGGTAAATGATGATAATCATCTAGTGATCCGTCAACTGGAGGAAGGAAAATAGGTCACACTTCAGGCGTACCCTTCCAATCGCAGTATCCACTTACTTTACCCAACACATGAAGGAGCACCCCCCCTACCAAACACAACTTTGGAAAATACAGAACAGTTGGACCTGTAGACAAATCAGTGCAGTTGGACATCAACAGGAGAAGTCAACCCGAACCGACTTCTTGTCAGAGAATAAATGACAAAAAAAATGACCGACAGGAACGAAAGTTCTGTCGACAACAGTTCTGCACAATGAGACAAGAAAAACATTCCACTACCCCCACCACCACCCCCACCATCACCACCTCCTAGAGGAGATAGCGACAATGATTTTGACATGGGTCACGAGTCAGCACATATCCCTCTATATGAGGGTGATGAAGATCCTAGATGACATTGGTTCATTTGTGAGTCAACATGGGAGGAAAATAAGGTTACAGCTGAAGATCGATAGATGGCACAGTTCACCAGTGCCTTGAGGAAAAGAGCACTAACGTAGTACATGACCTATATCGAGAGAAATCCCCAAGCAACTAAAGCATAAATTAAATCACAAATCTTATCTTTCTTTAAAACTCCAAACGCAAAACATCTGGAAACCAGAAAGTTGAAAACAACATCTCAAAATCCAGCAGAGTCTGTCCGAGAATATGACAAACAATGGAAAGACCTCCTTAGCCAATTGGATTATGTAATTTATGAACACCTATTAATTCAGTGGTTTCTTACAGGTCTATCATAGAAAATTCAGTGGCACATAAGCCTGGAGATCCGCTTACCAGCATATACCACGGATACTAGACTGGAAGAATAGCTAGAAATCATGCAGAAATCATTGAAAGAGCTGAACCTTAAGAATCAGGATGTCTGGTGCACAAAATTCTCAATGGCCGAACACACTAAAGATAACTGTTAGCAAGACATAAGTCGACAGGATGTTCAATTTTTTCAGACAAAGTGCTTCTGCGACATCTACCAAGAACATATAGAACACACAATGAAAGATTTCCTATATAACATGAAAAACAAAAAAGCATCTTGGTGTGCAATCTCTGAAGTAAAAACTCATGCAACAGCCGACTGTCACTTAAATTTAAAGAACCTACAAAACTACCAAGCAGTCTACCAGACAAACATAGTCGCACAGAACAATGATAATAGCCAGCGAAGAAATGATCAAAACGAACCAAATAATCAAAGATATGAAGGTCGTCAATATGAGCGTCGGTTCAACAACCATCGTGGAAGATAAGAAGCTCGAGGTCGATTCTCTAGGAATCGTGACAATCGACCATGTCATCCCATCTAGTGTTTTACATGCTATAAAGAAGGTCATCAATATGCAGACTACCCATACAAGGACAAAACCGACTTAAAATTTTGTATTGGTTGTGGAGTAAGCGATCACTCATTAGAGGATTGTCCTACTATGCTGGATAAAATCAATAAAAAGAAAAATGTTAATGTCTTGTCATGCATTGAAAAAAATGATGTAAACAATATGTAGAACCTACATATAGTAACCCGACAAGGGACAAAACTTGGGAGTGATAATCAACGCATAAGCAAAATAAAAGAAAAGAAAAATTATCCTAAACTAGCTAAACAAAAACAATTGTATAATTATGCAACGAATATATTTAAAGAATTTTCTAGATAAGAAGAAGCTGATGATAGTCGACAAAGCACAGTTAAAGAATTAATATGTTTAGTATAAGATGATAAAGCGGTATCTCAATTCATTGAATTATTGTATAATATGAAGCATAATAATAATATAGAAAAACAAACAAAAAACAAATGCAGTCTAAACCAAAAGGACAAAAGTGATGTCAACCCACTTGTCGACCTAGAAATCGAAGGATACCATGTTCGACAAGTTGTACTCGACTTGGGCTCACAAGTAAATATTATGACTCGTGACACATGGGAACAATTGGGCAGACCTCGACTATATGAGTCAGGAATATACCTCAAATTAGATGACCAAGGTCTGATCAAACCTATCAGAGTTTGAATAAATGTCGATACGACAATAAAAGGAATATCGACCAAAGTCAACTTTGAAATTATTGACCCTAAGGAAGGATCTAGTTCCTTCCCAGCTTTAGTAAGTCTACCACGGGGAAGAAAAATTAAAGCATCAATATCTTTAGATAAAGAAACAATAAAACTAAAAGGGAATGGACAGAAAGTCATAGTACCTATCCACCCATCCCAAGGAGAAACTTGGATAGAAACTATGATGAAGAAGTCGACATCTGACAATTATAGAAAATACAAAATAATGAAGACTACATAGAACCCAATGTCTATGGTGAGCTTCACTTAGGAAATGAAGATTCAGTAGGATACAATTCAGACACATAATTATATGATTGGAAAGTTGAAAACTAAGAGACACAAGCAAGAGGTTGCTAGACCATTCAGATAGTGCAGAAGAAACAATTCCAACAATGTTTCTTAGTTTCCATCATCCCAAAAATATTTGAAAAGAAAAGCAAGGAATACCCTACCTTGAAACCAACAAATGTAAGTATAAGACAAATCCAAAGATATAAAGAAAGAGAATCATCAGTTATGCATATAGATCAAGTATCTAAAAACATTGGTGAACATTGCCGACTACAAAGATTAGTAGAAACCTTCACAGGACAAGCTGCTAGATGGTGGGATACCCATCAATCAAGATTACAGACATGGACAACATGGAATTGCACATTAGACTACAGTTCCCTACAATCCTCAACAAAACGGTGTAGTAGAAAGAATGAATAGAACCATAATGAATATGGTTTGCTCAATGATGTTTTTCAAGAATGTAAAACTAATGTTTTGGGGTGATGCAGTGAAATGTGCTACCTATTTGAGAAATAGAAGTCCCTCAAACGCTCTTGATAACAAGACTCCACATGAAATGTGGTTTGGCCATCTCCCTTTAGTCAGGCATCTCAGAGTTTTTGGTTCCACCTGTTATGCCTTGATTCCAAAGGAGCAAAGAAACAAGCTTGGTGCTCGAAGCAGAAAATGCATTTTCCCGGGGTACGAAGAATACTCCAAGGCATACCGTCTGTATGATGAGGTAAACAAGAAATTTGTTATTTCCAGAGATGTCATTTTTCTTGAGACTAATAAAAATGACCAATCCATTGAGAGACAACTTGATCATTTGGAAAATTATCCTCATCTAAAGACATATTCTGAAAATGAATATGAAATTCCAAACCTTGAAGGGGGGATTCCTATTCTAGATCAACCTTTGGAATTTCCATATGAAGCACCAACTCCCCCGCATGAAGAAGTTCCTGCTACTTCACTTGAACAAGAGGTTCAACTGGATGATGTGATTGAGAGAATTGAAAGACTCTCAATCAATGATGAAGCACCACCAGCTGATCAACTAGGACCATCACGGAAGATTCCTAAATGGGCCACAAAGACACTTGAAAGTGTCCATCCAGATGAAGTTGGAAAGATGGGAACGACAAGTTTGAAAAGACATGAAGATGGAGGAGGAGCAGATAATTCAGGTGATGACATGGATGTATCATTTGATTGTGAATTTAATTTATCTGCTAACTTTGAACCAACTTTCTTTGAAGAAGATTCTACTCGAGTTGAGTGGAAAGAAGCTATGCAGAATGTGTATGATGCACTCATAAAGAATGGAACTTGGAAGCTGGTTGACCCTCCAGTTGGAACCAAACCAATTGGCTACAAGTGGGTGTACAAGAACAAATACAAATCAGATGGCTCACTTGACAAGCACAAAGCGAAGCTTGTAGCAAAAGGCTATGCATAGAAAGAAGGAATTGACTATGAAGAAACTTTTTCTCCTACAGCAAAATGGGCTACGATCCGTACCTTACTCTCTTTAGCTGCTCAGAAAGGGTGGAAAGTTCATCAAATGGGTGTGAAGACTACTTTATTTTTATTCTCTCGAGCTTACTACAGCACCATTCGACTGAAGATGCCTGGATTCCCTGATTTCTTGTTGAAGAATGTTCTTTATCTTCAAGAGTTGCAGAGAAGCCTGCTGTCCATGGTGGAGATTAGATAGTAAGGCCATTCCATCCACATGTTTGATGGAATCATTGAAATAAGAAATTCCTCTGACAACCAAGTCATCATGATTGGATACAAATATGGGAAGTTGTTGAAGCTAAAGGGTTCATCTGCAAGAGTTCAGAACTATGCCTACCTCTCTCAACATGGAGAACGTAATTTGTCATCTAGTTCATTGTGGCATGCAAGATTTGGTCATCTAAATTATAACAGTTTTCGTTTGTTGAGGAAGAATGGTGTATTTGGTTTGCCCACCATTCCCAATGAGAAGAACAAATGTGATGCATGTATATTAGGGAAACATAGTAAGCTGCCATTCCATGAATCTAATTTCAGAGCAAGTAGGAAATTAGAACTAGTGCATTCTGATTTATGTGGCCCAATGCCAACTCCTTCTGCTCATGGGAATACGTATTTTATGACATTTGTTGATGACTACTCAAGAATGTGCTGGATTTACTATTTAAAGACAAAATCAGAAGCATTTCAAACATTCAAAGACTTTCATGCATTGATAGAAAAATAAGCACAATAAAAAATTGGTACACTTCGTTCTGATAATGGGAAAGAATACACTTCAAATGCTTTTGAAGATTATCTTCGCCAACATGGAATTTCACATCAGACTACAGTTCCCTATAATCCTCAACAAAATGGTGTAGCAGAAAGAATAAATAGAACCATAATGAATATGGTTCGCTCAATGATGTTTTTCAAGAATGTAAAACTAATGTTTTGGGGTGATGCAGTGAAATGTGCTGCCTATTTGAGAAATAGAAGTCCCTCAAACACTCTTGATAACAAGACTCCACATGAAATGTGGTTTGGCCATCTCCCTTCAGTCAGGCATCTCAGAGTTTTTGGTTCTACCTGTTATGCCTTGATTCCAAAGGAGCAAAGAAACAAGCTTGGTGCTCAAAGCAGAAAATGCATTTTCCTGGGGTACGAAGAATACTCCAAGGCATATCATCTGTATGATGAGGTAAACAAGAAATTTGTTATTTCCAGAGATGTCATTTTTCTTGAGACTAATAAAAATGACCAGTCCATTGAGAGACAGCTTGATCATTTGGAAAATTATCCACATCCAAAGACATATTCTGAAAATGAATATGAAATTCAAAACATTGAAGGGGGGATTCCTATTCTGGATCAACCTTTGGAATTTCCATATGAAGCACCAACTCCCCCGCATGAAGAAGTTCCTGCTACTTCACTTGAACAAGAGGTTCAACTGGATGATGTCATTGAGAGAATTGAAATACTCTCAATCACTGATGAAGCACCACCAGCTGATCAACCAGGACCATCATGGAAGATTCCTAAATGGGACACAAATACACTTGAAAGTGTCCATCCATATGAAGTTGGAAAGATGGTAACGAGAAGTTCGAAAAGACATGAAGATGGAGGAGGAGCAAATAGTTCAAGTGATGACATGGATGTATCATTTGATTGTGAATTTAATTTATCTGCTAACTTTGAACCAACTTCCTTTGAAGAAGCTTCTACTCGAGTTGAGTGGAAAGAAGCTATGCAGAATGAGTATGATGAACTCATAAAGAATGGAACTTGGAAGCTGGTTGACCCTCCAGTTGGAACCAAACCAATTGGCTGCAAGTGGGTGTACAAGAACAAATACAAATCAGATGGCTCACTTGACAAGCACAAAGAGAGGCTTGTAGCAAAAGGCTATGCACAGAAAGAAGGAATTGACTATGAAGAAACTTTTTCTCCTACAACAAAATGGGATACCATCCATACCTTACTCTCTTTAGCTGCTCAGAAAGGGTGGAAAGTTCATCAAATGGATGTGAAGACTGCTTTCTTGAATGGAGACTTGAAAGAGAATGTTTTCATGTCTCAGCCAGAAGGCTTTGTTGTGAAAGGAAAAGAACAAAAGGTATGCAAGCTTGTTAAATCCTTGTATGTCCTAAAACAAGCGCCTCGTGCATGGTATGAAAAGTTAACCGAGCATCTTTTGAAGTTAAATTTCAAACATTTTGATCTTGATGATGCAACATTGTTTATAAGGAAAGTAGGAAGATTAGTTGTGTATCTTGTGGTGTACGTT
>LPNX011191411.1:4251-37857 GCA_001517045.1 Pseudotsuga menziesii | reverse complement strand
AAAGATTCAGAAACATGCTCGGACTTACAAACACCCCTTCGGATTAAGAGGGGGATTGTTAGAATATAATCCGTAGGGATTATTGTAAATAAATAAATAGATATGAATAGTAGGAAGCCGAAAAGGCTGGGTGGAAGGTGAAACACAACCGTCATATCATTTGTATAAATATATGCATTAGCATTGGAATAATATACAATCGGGAGTTATACCTAACAGAAGGAAAGAGGCTAACCAAAAAAATACAAATACCTATGTTCATCCAGGGGCAGGACCCAAAGGAACACATAAGAACATGCAAAAGAGAGTGGAAAAGACTTGGATATAAAGACAAACGTACATGGCCACACCTGTTTCCATTGACACTATCTGACTTACCAAAAAAATGGTACAAATTGGAAGAAGCATGGGGTGAAACATTTCAATGGCACGAAATTAGAGAGAACTTCATCAAAAACTTCAGGGTTATACCACAAAACGAAAAGTTAGTTGAAACTGAAAAACAAATCAAAGCATTTATAGAACCGACCAGGAACAACACCCTTACACAAAATTATGATCGACCGACAATAACATGTAATAACATACAAATAAAGAAAATACCACAGTCAACAAGACTGTAAATGGAAAAGGAAAATCTAGAAGGGAAAAGCTTTCGATGGAAATCATACCATTCAGAAACAACAAAACCAATTCGCACAGTACTTAAAATCGAGACAACCGACAAAGAAGATATTGGTCGAATGACTGCAACAGACTTTCCTGCTACATTTTCACAATTCAAAGAATGAAGTCAACCGATCAATGAAGCTAAAGCACTAGAATGGTTAGATGCCAAATTTAAAACTAAAGAATTTGACATATCAAATGATGATCAACCAAAAATGGAAAAAATTGGCGATTACTAGAGTGTAGAACAAACAACCTAAATAGTAAACTTACTAAAAGAATTCCAGGATGTATTCACTAGAGACTACAAAGATATCAAAGGTCTAGTCCATGAAATGGGAGAAATGAAGATCGGCATTAAACCTGATGCCCAACCTGTAAATAAGACGCCATACAAATCAGCTCATAGATACAATGAGATAGTCAAGAAAGAGATTGATAATATGCTTACAACAGGAATTATCTACCCTATTGACCAATCAGAATGGAAAAGTCCAATGGTTGTACAACCAAATAAACACGACCCGACAAAGCTGAGGATCTGTGTCGACTTTAGAGAATTAAACAAAGTCACCTTAACATACCCATTCCCAAAATCCTATGAAGATGAAATCCTAAATGAAGTTGCAGTACATGAATGCTACTCATTTACAGATGAATTCTTAGGTTACAACCAAGTACTAATAGCCAAAGTAGACCAGAAAAAGGCAGCATTCGTATGTGAATTTGGCTCATTTTCCTACATATTTATGCATTTTGGTCTAAAAAACGCACCTATAGTATTTTCGAGAATTATGGTCAAAACATTTCAAGAATATATCTACAAAACAATGGCAGTATATTTTGATGATTGGACGATATATTCTATGTTGAAAGATCACTGCAAATGGCTAAGGCTCATGTTGAAGTGATGTCGACAAATCCAGCTATCTCTAAACATAAGGAAATGCATATTCGTAACTCCTATAGGGATACTATTAGGACACATTGTATGCAAAGAAGGAATCAAGGTCGACTTTGCAAAAATAAAGATTATTCGTGACTTAAAACCACCAGTGAACCCAAAACAATTCAAGGTACTACTTGGTCATACAGGATATTACAGGAAATTTATGAGATACTACTTGGATCTAACCTGTGCATTGGAAGAACTATTAAGAGAAGATCAGGAGTTCGACTGGACAAATGAATGTAACATATCATTTGAAACACTAAAAAAGAAGCTAGTCAAGCCACCCATCCTAAGGTTCCCGAATTGGTCGATCAAATTTCACGTACATATCGACGCATCAAGCCTAGCAATAGGAGTGATCTTAACACAACCAGGGGACGACGGAATGGATTACCCCATAGTTTAAATCAACAAAAAACTAAATAATATAGAAAGAAACTATTCAACAACAGAGAGAGAAGCATTAGGAATGGTTTTTGCACTACAGAAATATCAACATTACCTACTAGCCAAACCTTTCATCTTCTATATCGACCACCAAGCATTGAAATACCTTGTAAACAAGCCTTTGCACCATGGGAGAATTTGTCTATGGCTACTACTATTCCAAGAATTCAAATTTGAAGTCGTTGTTAGACCAGGAAGATTAAATGCCAGACTTGACCACTTGTCACGAATCGACACAGGAGAGGAGCCGATAGGAGTTGAATATGACCTACTGGATGCACACTTATTTTGAATAGAAGTAGTCCTAGTAGAATTAGAGGAACTAGCTCAATTCTTAGAAAATGGTCAGGCACTAGAGGGAATGAGCACAAAAAAGAAACAAATCTTAGCTATGAAAGTTGCACCATATAGCCTCATAAATGGATTTTTATATAAGAGGGGCCTCGATGACATCCTCAGATGATGCATATTAGAACACGAAAGAGATAATATCATATACAAAGCACACTATGGACCGACAAGAGGACATTTTCAAGTAGATACAACTGTCAAGAAAATCCAACAGTCAGGGCTATGGTGGCCAACACTATACAAGAATTGTAAAAAGTTTGTTAGCCAATGTGATAGATGTCAATGATTGGGTTGACCTTTGCCTAGTATAGAAATTCCCTTGATATCAGCAAACCCAATTTTGACATTTGAGATTTGGGCAATCGACTTCATAGGACCATTCCCGATACCAGCAAAAAGAACAGGTACAATATACATAATAACCGCAGTAGAATATGTAACCAAGTGGGTTGAAGTAGAACCTGTCAACACATATTCCAGTGAGACACTTGCTAAATTTATCTACGAAAATATAATTACTATATTTGGATGCCCAATAACCCTAATCAGTGACCAAGGCTCACACTTTATTAACAAAACCATCAAAGCACTAATAGACTAGTTCAAAATTGACCACCGATGTAATACAACTTATCACCCTCAGTCGAATGGAGCAATAGAGGAATTCAACAAAACATTAACAAGGGGCCTAACAAAAATATGCAACACCAAAAAATATGATTGGGACAAAAAGATACCTGTAGTACTATGGGCTTACAGAATAGCATACTAGCATTCGACCAACCAAACACTGTTTCGACTAGTCTATGGCCAAGAAGCAGTTGTTCCACTACATTTTCGACAGCAAACACCTATCGTAGCAAATATTTTACATGTCGATGTCGAAGGAAGGAAGGACCGACTGATGAAATTAAGAAAGCTAGAAGAACACCGACTGCTCGCTTTAAAACATCAAGAAATCCAAAAACAACAGCAGAAGGCTTGGCATGATCGTAATATCAAAAACAAAAAAATTTTGGTAGGGGACCTCGCCTTACTGTACAATAGTCGAGTTAAAGGAAAACCCAAAAAGTTACACATATAATGGATGGGACCTTACATTATTGAAGAAATTCATGCCAACGGATCAGTCTGACTAAGGACATTACAAGGCATAATATTTCAAAAACTTGTTAATGGTGCCCGACTAAAATGGCACAAAAATTAAAACAAGTTCAAAAAAAAAGAGAAGTGACACATATATAACGACCATAACTGTCAGACAAAACTATAAAAATCTAAAAATCCTAAAAACAAAAAAACAGAACCAACACCCATAACCGAGGATGATAGGAAACTTCGAAAGATATAATAACCAGCACTTCCACAACCGACACCAAACCCATCGACATACTGCCATCGATCGCTCGCATGATAGACATTGACCGATGACCTCAAAGGTCAAATTGCGCCTTCATGACTACGAACAGAAGGAGCGCCAAAATCAAATCGCATTTAACGCAAAATCCAGAGACCTTGCTGGACCATCACTTCTGCCATTAATACATCCGTTGACAGAAACGTCACCTATAAATATTGGGCCAAAAAAAAATCATTTACCGTATTTTGAAAGAGATAGAACAATTCAGTAGTCAGAAAGTTGAGAGCTGAGAACCTGTAAGAAAATTCGACCAAGAAACCGATGAGATGGCCTCGAAGCAAACCAGAGCCACAGCTGCAAAAACAAAAGAACTGTAATCCACCAAAACCCCGTTGATGAGAAGGTTAAGAAATATCAATAATGCCAAGGTACAGGAAACCTCGTGGACCAAAACCTAGGAAGAAATCAAAGAATGGGCTTACCAGGACAAGAAAATAACACCAGAAGCAGAGAAGATCAGCTACAGCACCATCGTGAGCTACATGAACACACTGTTCATGGCAAGCTTTGGAGGAATGAAAGAAACAACAGTAAAATTTTATCATTAGTCGGTATCACAATAGTAAATTTTACTCCGACTGACCAGTAGAAATTTCTGGAGAAGTAATATACAAACTTACCATTCTATCAAATCAAAGTGACCCTATCCCTATTGGTATAAAATAAGGACTAGTAGAACGACTAACTGGAACACCAAAATGAAATAACTTGAAAGGGATAATGATCAGTTAGATACAAGCCCGAACACTACAAATTGTGGCCAAAATCATAGCAAAAGGACTCACTCCTATAGGTCGAGGGAGTGATCTAAATCTGGACATGCTAGAAGCAGTCGACACAATAGCAACTACAGGAAAAAATTTACCGTTGGGCTCAGCATGTTGCCGACATGCTCAAAACTATCTGTGTGAAATGCCAGGATTCGGCCGGGATTATAAGGTTCCCATCTCTGATTCTATGGATAGCAATGTACCACTTGTGTCCAGTCGGGGACAAGCAGTTCCAGGAACTGCACAAGTACCACATGTGGAGGTTCAAGCCATTTTCATAGAATGGAACACTGAAAGAATTGGAAAATCGTAAAGTAATGCTGGAAAACTGGTTCCAAAACCTGAAAATCCAGAGGACTAGATGGAGGGTGCCTCAGAACATCCAAAGAAGTCTGTCGAAAATAGCTCATATTCAACTCAAGCTAGACCACATAATTCTGGTACATGCAGGGAGAAAAAGAAACAACAAAGCTACTTCACTATTACCCAACAGTCGAAGAGATCTTCCGTGAGCTAGTTCAACAATCTGATACAAAGTTATCAATACCAACAAAAGAAAAAGAAATAAATCAAACAATTGAAGAACCATTGATAGACCAAGAAAGAGAGGAGGACTATGAACTCTGATTACATATCAGTACCTTCATGTTGGATGATATACCGATAGAGGACACCAACAGACTGCAAATAACAATCATACCACCACCGACCCAAAGGGTAAGTACACCAACTGAGCAGCAGGTAACCAAACCAGCTGATAAAAGTATCAGTCCGACCAACCAACGGGGGAGAGAAGAAGAACTGGAAAAATACATCAAATCAGATGATCCGGAATATGCTACGACAAAAGAAAACTTAAGGAAAATAGTGAAGGAAGTAGCAGCCTCGAAAAAGAGGAAGGCACTTCAGGAAAAGGGGAAAGGGAAGCGTAAGCTTATCCTTTCAGAGTCAAAGGTGAAGAATAATTGTTGGTGACTATTGTTGACATCATAGAAGATGCAACAACAAACAAAGTTTCGGTTGAAACACAATTCAAATGATTTGTTGAAGCAGGAGCAAAGCAAGGACGACCAAAAAAGGTAAAAATTACAACAACTTCAATGGATGAAAACATTGTTCATTTAGTTTCTACACCTACACCCTCATATCCAACCCAGATTACCTAGGAAGACAACCCACAGACACCCACCATAAGCCCAATCAACATTTGTAAGAATGCTATGCTGGAGACACTGAAAGAATGGTTTGACCAGGATGGTGATTTCCAAGCATACATTGAAAAATTACCTGAAATACTCACCTTTGTCCAGAAGATTACCACCAAATGTCCACTGATGGAAGCTAGTACATCATGGCAGATCCTCTCTCAACAAATTGGCCAAATACCCCAGAAACCAAGATCTATGGGAATTATTAAGTCTACATTCTTGAGGAACCAAAATAAGACATCTCAAATTGTTGCAATTCACACCTCATCCATTATCCCTTTCAACATCCCACACCCTCCATTAGCCAATGAACCAGCAAGAGATGTGTAGGAAGATAACCTGGAAGATATCAACCGGGTGATTGACAACCTATTCTCTGACGACCTAGATGAGTCACCACCAGAAGTCGAAGACCCAACATCGACTGACAATATCCCCACTACAGCAATTACACCTGACCATTCACCATCTCCACCACCACTTCCCAATCCAGAACCTTTACCAAAACCTGAACCATCTGTGTCAAAACCTCCAGACACACACCAGGCTATAGGTTCCAACCAAGAAAGTCAACCAGAAATTCCACCTACTACTGAAGATCAGTGGCCAGAAAACCAACCACAAGAGAATCCACCACTTGTAGATGCACAAGCCCAACAATAGATAGAACAACATAAAGACAAGAGAAAAAGAGACAGAAAGAAGAAGGAACACCACAAAGAATCAAAGTCGGCAATGGTCCACATTAGCCAACTTGGATCAACTACTGCAGTCGATGCAACAAAGCTAAGAGACGGAGAGTTGGGACAACTCTTAGAAACTCTGGCCACTGATGCAAAAATAAGAAGCCAGATGAGACGCAAGCAGCTTGATAACAGTAAGAATGAACAAGTTGAGTTCTTATCAAAACGCAAAAAGTTAGTTCAAACATTAATACCGGGACCTCTAGAGGCTGACACCGACAAGTTGCTTGAAAAGGCATATTAGTTATTTGAAAGCATGGTGTCGACCCTACAATCACATCTGCTAAATATGAAAGAAGACCAAAAAGAGGAGACATCCAGATTGTTAAGGCAACAGTACACAACATTCTCGGAGGCTCACAAAGTGCTGCAAGACCACATGTAATATTCTGTCATCACAGAAGAAGTACTCCGTAATTGGCCCACTTATTATGGGAAAGTATTTCAGCAAACCCGACAAACTCAAGAACAAATTCTAGCACTGTAAAGAAGAAAAGGCATCGAAGAAGCACTGAGAAACCAGATACAAGATCAAATTGTACTAGAAATAGCTAAACTACACAAACTAGAAAAACAAGCACACCAATGGGTACAACAAGCACTCCCAAGCCTGGATAAACTAGATACCATCTGCCCGTAGATGAAAAGACTACTAGTAACAATAGAGGAAAAAGATCAATTCATGGGAGTCGACATGGAAATCATAGCATCCCTTTCCATTTAGTAAAATAGGTCGACCTTATCAAACATTACAACATTGACCATCGACATCCAGAAATTATTATAGAGCTGGGAAGAATTTGAACATCGGCTGGCCATTACAGTGGAAGCAATTGTGGAAATATGCATGCAGAAATGACCAACCATCCGACTACACCGTCCATGAAGAAAAATAATACCAGAAACAACTACCTAAGAGAGCACGCTGTGGAAGTGCCTCCCCTATTTCTTCGGGACAAAGAAATATTTTGTTCTTGGGGGAGATGTTGGAGGGGCTAGTAGGTAAGCCGACTAGTCGAATAGCCTACTAACTAGAGATTAGGTCATCTGCATAAGGTTGTGTCGGTTGACTGAATCGATAGATAGTTATATGTAAATGTTTGTAAATCATATATATTAGGCTATTGAGCCAGATGATAACTCAGTTCAGTTCTGTGTATGTATGGACCCTCATACTATAATATAATCTGTTATTCCATATCTATGTCTTGTCTCTTGTGTATGTTACGTCTATATGATTCAATGTGTATTATTGGTAACCCTCTGTGATCTATGAGATTACAACAAATACTGACGGATCCTACAAAGATTGTGATTATCGTTGACCTACCACCACCCTCAATAGTAAAACAATTGAGAACTACCTTGGGACATACAGGGTATTATAGAAATTTCATCAAAGGATATGCAAAGGTTACATCCCCTATGGGAAAATTGTTGAAGAAAGATGTGAAGTTATATTTGAATGAACAATGTCAAGAGATTTTCAATCTTCTTAAAAATAAGATGGTTATAGCACCCATATTAGTATTTCCATACTGGAAAAAGACTTTCATGTACATGCTAATGCATCATCTATCATGCTTGGCATTGTACTTGCACATCCAGGAGAGGGTTCTATTGATCACCCTATTTCATTTGCTAGTAGAAAATTGTCGATGAAAGAAAATAATTATACTAATACTGAAAGAGAAGGACTTTCTATGGTATCTTCTCTCTAAAAGTTTTGAAATTATCTGTGAGGAGGACACTTCAAAATGTATAGATACCATTCTACATTGAAGTATTTGGTCAATAATACAGTCTTGGGTGGCAATATTTTTACATGGCTTCTCCTATTTCAATAATTTGACTTTCATATTATAGTCAAACTAGGTCGACTGAATTCAAGACCGGACCATCTGTCGAGGTTAGAAAGTGGAGAAGAACTTGTGAGTCTCGACGATAGTCTTCTTGACGCACAAATGTTTGCAGTTGAAATGCTTGATGATCACTACAGATATTTTGTACATCTTTTAACTACAGGATATGAACCTAAAGGCTTTACTACAACATATAAGAAGCAATTAAGTGTGAAAGCTACAGATTTCCAGCTAATCATGGGACAACTATATAAGATGGGACTAGATGAAATCCTTCGTCATTGTGTCTTGGAACATGAGCAACCAATGGTATTGAATGAAGCACATGCTAGTGTTGCAGGAGGTCACTATACAAGAAAAGAAACAATGCACATCCTATTACAGGAATGATTGTGGTGGCCTACTATGCATGCAGACACTCGATATTATCTTCACATATGCAATAGTTGTCAAAGAACTGGAAAACTATCACGATGAGATAAGATGACGCTGGTACCACAAGTGAATTTGGAGGAATTTGAAAAATGGTCAGTTGACTTTGTGGAACCCATTTACCTGCTAGGAAAACAGACAAGTGCATGTTACATAATCACTGGGATAGACTACTTGACTACATGGGCAAAAGCAGCAATAGTAAATGATTGTACTGCTATGACTGCTGCACTAGTTCTATTCGACCATGTAGTGACTTGATTTGGATGCCTGAAGTTTTTTATAAGTGACCACGGTACACATTTTGTGCATCAATTGATTGATAAATTAACCGAGGAATTTCAAATTCAACACCGGAAGACAACACCATATCACCCACAAGTGAATGGCTATGTCGAAGAATTCAATAAGATCTTGGAGAATGCATTGAAAAAATATGTAATGTTCAAAGGGATGTTTGGGATAAAAAATACTTGCGGTGTTATGGTCTTATCGCACAACATGTAAAAATTTGACAGGAAAAAATCCATTTAGATTGGTTTATGGATAAGAAGTTGTCATCCCCTAGAATATATGGTACATAGTCTCATGATATAATCGGTTATGGAGATGACATATGTTGGTGCTGTAGAAGAAATATTGTTACAACTGGTATAGTTGGAAGAAGATCACTTTGTCACAAGATATCATCATCAGGTTGAGAAGGAGAGACAAAAAGCTTAGAACAAGCATCACATTAAGTTTAAGCAGTTCCAGATTGGAGATCTTGTCCTCTTATATGTGAGTAAATTCTTAAAGAATGTTGACAAGTTTCGAACACATTGTCTAGGACCATATGTTGTCATTCATATCAATGAAAGAGGTGCAGTACAATTGAAAAAGTTAGATACTACACCCTTCAAGGGGTTGGTAAATGGAAGTCGACTAAAGCCTTATTAGAATAGTCGCACTTTAATCGACTGAAACAAAAGAGGAGGGAAAAAAGTAAAAAAAAAAAGTCGCATGTTTAGTACTGTGTCACATGTTTAGTACTATGTCACATGTCTAGTACTATGTCACAAGTGTATGTTTAGTACTATGTCGCAAGTGTATGTTTAGTACTATGTCAAGTTTATGAGTGTTTCTCTAAGTGTAGAATGTTGTTGCAGACTATATGTCTGTCGTAATAAGAGAATTGTTGTCGAAAGAAAACAATTGTTGTCGCAAGAAAAGAATTGTTGTCAAAAGTATAGAATGTTGTCGTAGACTATAAGTATGTCACACAAGAGACTTTATTTCACAAGAAGAGTGTTGTTTCCCAATGGATTTTTGTTGCAAGTGACAGTTGGAGGGAAATTAATTTAAGGTAATGGGAGATTTTCGCAGAATGATTTTTGGTCACATTTTCCATTAATGCACAATAAGTACCATTGAGATGACAGGTGAAGTAATAGGTTGATTGGAGGTTTCATTAAAATGTTTAGAAATATTGCTCCATAAGAAATAATTTTCCACCACCTTCTCCATTATTGTAGGACTGTGTGAGTAAACAACTTGTTGCATGTGTCAACATATTTCATCTCTGCACTGAAGCTTAGTCATTCTATTGCATCCAACTGAATGCATTCTTGTGTTGAGTCATATATATGCAACCATTTGAGCCGAAGTTGTTTTATTAGAGTATGCTCATTTATGTTTCAAGCGCTAGCACTTTTATAGAATCAGGCATGGAGGCTCCATCACCTGCACCTATTATGGAGGAAAGTACAAAAGTTGTCTCAAAACCGTTGTTGATCATAGAACTTATTTTACAACCGGAGTAGCCTAACCCATCAAGAAGAAAATGCTCTGGCCATAGCACTAGTCGCAAACAAAGAAAGATAACTCTAAATGACGCAGAAGAAATAGGATCTGGGTCGGCATCCCTTTTTCCTGGGTATGTTCCACCGAGGTTAGGTGAAGCACCAAAATTCAGTCTAAGTAAGAATACCAAATATCAACTGGTAATGCTAGCCATACCAACAGGACTTCATGTGACGACATACATTCTACCAAACTTGGAGAAGATGGAGTTCGTCGACCATGACCTACCGAAGTTACCTAAACTTGATATGTCACAATATATCACCATCGTCCGAGAAACTAAGTATGGACATCTTCACTTGGTCCCGATGGAGTGTGATAGAGAGCTAAAAAAATCTTTATTATTGTCGTTGATGCATATGCCACATTTGGTTGCACAACAGAAGTGAACACATGTGTGAAGAAATTGCTGGTTGGTTTTCATGAAGGATTTCTATGGATAGACCAAAAAATATCAGTAGACATCAACCTAATTGCATCCATCATAGGACTTCCTTTTGCAAGGGTCCATCCAACTCCCTCCTTCATTGGAAAGGACCAGGATACACCCCTCACTAATAGAATGAAGGAAAAATACAATTTATCCATAGATAAGAGAAGCCCTTCCATTGCCTCTATCAATGACACCACTGTTCGGTTCATCACTAAAGTTATATCCAACAAGATGTTAAGGAAAATGCGACCGACCTAGTGCACCACCAAAACAATCACTAAGGAGAGAAATGTGAAGTAGGAATCCAGATGAACTGGTGGACCTATTTGTTGAACGAATTATCAGCAGATGCCACATATGTGCAAGAAAAAGGTAATCCCTTTAATTATTCATGGCTTTTGATTTTAATGTCATTTGTTGCATGGGAAGAACTGCTGGAATACCAAGGGGTAGATGTACCTGTACCATGTCGAGGAGAACGATACCAGAATATCATGTACGACAAGGAAAATCCATAATGGAAAAGAGATAACAACATCAAATTTTATTTACAAGGTGATACACTTAGGTATTATATTCAAAAACATGAAACAATAATAAAGGAGACCATCAAACGGTTTCATAACTTTATAAGATTTTTGGTTTAAGCTCATCATATATTCCTTCATTCATGACAAGATGAACAGAATAAATGGATGTATATGTAGTTCCAGCTATCTAGTAAAGAGATTGAAACGATTGTTTGGGACTAGACCAAAGAGTGGAAACAACCTGTCGCAGATGATCAAATCCCTATAGAATTGACCGGTGACAGGATGGCTTATCAAAAAATCAGAAAGGAAATTAGCAAGGAGATAAATAAGGAGAAGAGACTCCAATAAGTTCTCCTTATGATAGCAAAGAATAGTTTAGTGAGACCTCAATAGGTCTAGAGATGGGGGAGAAAATAAAACATCTGAAAAAATATAAAAAGAGTCATAAAAAGTGTAAGGCCGAGAAGAAATTTGGAATTGTCGGTCTTACAAATGACGGCTATAATCTCATTTCGAATTGAATGGAGGAAGTGGCAAAGGAAAGATGAAAAAATATCGATGAAAGGTATACTGAACTGGTTAATAACATTACAAATTTGCTGCAGACCCTTTGTGTCGCAATAAATGAAGTCATAATAACGGTCGGCTCGAAACCATATCCATTTGATTCAGAGGAAGAAGATGGCACATATGAGGGGCGACCTATCGAAATAATTGCGATGCCGTAAAGCATAAAATTTCATGTCAATTTGAAGGTTGTCGACTGAGGTACACCAAAACACAATGCCATGATCAAGGATATTGGTCATGTGACTTTTGATTTTTCCCTTTAGTGATAATATATTTACTGCATACTATTCAACAGACTACAGTAGAAGAAATGAAGATAAGTCAATGTGTGGTTTTTTTTCTTGACTCAAACACTCTAAAAATACCATCAAGTCACTCAAGAATAAAGTCAAGGAAACAGATTTGAAAGCAAAAACTTGGCAAGATGACAGACTTCGACTGGAGAAGGATGTCACACTGACTTGTAGGCACTTTCTTGATGTGGGAATTACAAATGAGATGTTCCTAGAAGCTAAAATATCTCAACTTGGAGAAGTAGCTAGCAACATTTACAAAAGAGCCATAGAATTGGAAGCAAAGATAACTCCCAGTACACCCCTTGATGTAGTAGAGGCTAAAAAAAACATAGTAAAGGAAACAACATAGAAAATTCAAAAGGATGAGGCATTTTGTACCAAGTAATATGAACAAGTTTCTTAGTCGTGGGAATCCTTCATAGATTATGAAGAATTGGAGCAGGTCACAGAAAAACTTCACACTATAGAAGTGGATTTTAATAAACTTAAGGTTGAATTGCATAAATTGCCTCCTATAGAAAAAATGAGCAAGGATGCAGATTTGAAAAGATTAAAGCAGCAAGTAGCTCAACTACGAACACAGAAACAACAATCAAAATGATCATGTCGATGAGATATAGACAGAAGAAGAAAAATATACAAGAACAATCTACCCAATTTATGAAAAAGTGCAACATGCATTGGGTGTGATGAAAGTAGCAACTTCAGAACATATCAGTTATGAACTTGCATAATAATTGCAAAAATTCTAAGAAGAGGTGTGACAAGAAGCATAAGTGGTAATGAATATATGTCAATATTTTCAGAGCAAGCTTGCACTGGAAGAAATTTTGGACGAAAGTAGCTCGGGACGATCCATAGGTGAGTGTTGGGGGCCTATTGGCCCTAGGAAAAGATAAACATAAATTTGTTCGAAAAGATGAAGATTTCGGTTGCAAGATGAGAAAAGGTTATGAAGGAAGAAGCTACTATAAAAGAGGATAAGCAAAGTTGAAACAAGGAGTCCGACGAACTTTTGGGTAAAAGATAGTTAGACTAATAGTCTTTTTTGGGAATAAAGACTTATTGTAACCTGGGCTGATAGTGCCTATATTTATATGTAATGTGATGTTTTGGGTAGGTAGAAAAACCTATCCACTGATAGTTGAAAATGAGTTGAAGGTTAAATCAAGAAATGTAGAATATTATATAGTCTATCCAAGTTGTGTGTGGATCTGACCTATCATAAGAGGAGAAGGGAGAGATAGAGAAAGAAAAGAGAGAAAGAACAAAACCTTGAGAGAATGAGATGAGTAAGGAATTCTTTGATGGTAAATAATATCTAAAGAAGAGTCTGCAGGTTGTGTGCACATACCAAATGCGTTCAAATATTACTCACACTAGATGAACAGCTCCTTTGTTGTTTTTCCCAGATGGGTTTCCACGTTAACTATGTGTCTTCATTCCTCTGTCTTTGTGTCTATGATGTATGAATGTATATCATGAACGAAATTTGTAAGTGTGTCGAACATATAGTGATATAATACTATGCAATGTTAATTAATTTTTTCTAGAATTTATATATTTTACATACTATTTTTGTGTGTTGAAAGATCAATATGTTTTATTGTCTAATATATGTATGATTCCATTCCCTCATTTCTATCGAATGATTCAATGATGCTCTGAGATAAATCCCCTCCCATAACTGTAGAAACCTGGTTTTGGTAGTTCACTATAAGATATCTCAAGTGATACCTCATATGTGCAGGTGTTGTCGATGGAGTTACCCTCCATCAGGCCAATATCTTGAACTTTGTTGATGAACAAGGAAGTTTGAACCTAGTTCGACTGAATTCATACCAACACCAAATTCCTGAAAGTAGGGAGTATTTGGTCCACAAGTAGGGGTATTTGGTCCAAATAGTTTCCATATAATCTACAACGTCCCAAATTTTAATCTCTTATAGTAGTTGTGCCAACCATTCAGTCGTTTTCCCAACCAAATTTTAGTCTCTTATAGTAGTTGTGCCAACCATTCAGTCGTTTTCCCAACCAAATTTTTAGTCGATCTAATGATTCAAGTCGACTGCTCCACTAGTCACCTATCCTCCATCGATCTAGTGTCTCCAAAATATCCAAAGGTGTGATGAACCATCAATACTATAAGTTCCACACCCCCCCATCAGCACAACACTCTAGAGATTTAGGAGGTGAAATAAATTGTTTTGAACACCCACTAGAATTGTAGCTTCCTGAACCCTAAGCATGGCCCCAAGTTTCACAAAATAATCTTATGGTAAAGGCTTTGTAAAGATATCAACAACCTGATCATCTTCCATACAATAAAGAAGAGAGATAATGTTCTCTTCCACCAACTGTCTCAAATATTGAACATGAAGTTTGACATGCTTCATCTTGCAATGACCAAAATGATTATCAACAATTTGAATATCTCACTAATTATCATAGTAAATAACAGTAGAGTTCTATACATGAAATCCAATCTCATCGAGAAGCTATCAGATCCAAACTTCCTTTGTTCCTACATTGAAAACACCATGATACTTGACTTCTTTAGTGAAAAGGGATACTACCTTATTTTTCTTACATGAATAGACCAGAGGTCCATAAATCATATGAAACACATAACCAAAAGTATATTTGTGGTCATCAATGTCACTGCCCTAGTCAAAATAAGTGTAGTCGATGAGTGTGTTTGTACTGTGACAATACTTGATACCATACTAATAAGTACCCTTAATATATCAAATAATTTTTTTTTTGTATTTCTCGTGACTCATGAGAATCCTGCATGAATTTGAAAACCACACTAACAACAAAAGAGATGTTTGGTCGATTGTGTGCCAAATAAATAAGGCTAACAACCAATTGTTGATAAAGAGTGGTGTCGACTCATGGAGAGCTGAATATTTCGACAACTTCACTCTTGATTGATAAGGTGTAGAACATGACTTGTAGTCATCCAAAATGAACCATTTCAAGATATCCACGACATATTTAGGCTAAGAAATAAAGATACCATCATCCATTTATAAAACTTGAATGCCAATAAAGAAATGCAACAAACCAAGGTCAGTAATTTCAAAAGTATCAACAAGTCATTTCTTTAGACACAAAATGGGATTGACATTGTTTCTAGTTATGACTAAGTCATCAACATACAATTCCATAATTAGAGTGTCATCATGAACATGTAATACATAGATGATGTGATCAAATTCACAACGTTTGAAACCAATATTGACAAATAAACAATCAATATTCTCATACCAAGCATGCTCCTATTTCAAACCATACAATGACTTCTTGAGTCGACAAAAAAGACCAAAGTCTTTCATAAAACTACGTGGTTACTCCATATAAATTTCTTCAGTGAGATCACTATGAAGAAATAATTTTCACGTCCATTTGGTGAATCTCCCAACCAAAATGATTTGTAAGAGAAAGGATTAGTCAGAAATAATTCATCTTCGGGATAGGAGGAAAGGCTTCAATATAGTCAGTTCCTTCTTGATGAGAGAAGCCCTTGGCGACTAAACAATCCTTGTGGCATTCAAAAACACCTTCATAGGCAAACTTGTTCTTATAGACCCATCAAAAATTCATGACATTCTTCCCTTACAATCAAGGAACAAGTTCCCATGTCTGATTCTTCTTCAAGGAATCAATTTTATAAGTCATGGTATCCTCCCATTGCGGAACACCCTTAGCATCAGCATATGTATGAGGATCATAAGTTTCAAGCACACATGCCATCAAAGAAATGTTTACACATTGTTTCTTACTAGATGTCTTCCCGCCAATACTTAGATTTCCAACATCCAGTCTAGTAGCTTCAATTGTGTTAATAGCCCATCGAGGTAATGAGGTTGTCGATGACTCAGGTCGGTGATCATCAGTTGAGGAATTTGAAATGTTGACTTCAACAGTAATTGTTGACCGACCACCAGTTGATTCAGGAGAACTCATTAATATGGTCAATACTCCATAAATGGATACAGTTGATCCCATATCTTTAATAATATCAAAAGGGTCACTGTTTGAAATACCAAGAGAGGAAGTCAATATCTTATTACCTGAAGTGGTCTCATAAAAAAATACACTTTGAATTAATATGATTTGTTGTTTGACTGGATCATACCGTCTATAGGATTTCAACTCATCAAAGTAGCCCATAGTGATGCAAGCATGACTATTTGCATCCAGTTTCTTCCTGCAATCATCATTGATATGTTCCCATACAACACATCCAAAGGTCCTGAGATGTTTGTCAAAGGTTTTCCAACTATTCCATTTCTCGATGGGATTCGTCTAAGTGACTGCTCTAGTTGGCACAAGGTTCAGAAGATAGTTTGAGTAGTAGATGTCTTATGCCCAAAATTTGTTGGAATGTATTTGGCTTGGAGTAAGAATCTATCCATTTCTACCAAGGTCTAATTCTTCCTCTCCATGGTGCCATTTAGCTAAGGAGTGTGAGGGAAAGATCTCTGCTAGAAAATTCCATTCTGCAAGAGATATCGTTCAAACTATTGAATCACATATTCATCGCCATTATCTGATATGAAGCATTTAACGGGTCGACCACACCGCTTTTAAACCAATTCCCTAAATTCCTTTAATTTTCAAAGAGTTGACTTTTATTCTTCAAGAAATAAACCCACATAAATTGAGAGAAACCATGAATATATGTCAGAATATAATTCACATCTAGAAGTGATGGTTTGTTCATGCAATAGAGATCACTGTGAACCATCTCAAGTCGTTTTTGTGCATGCCATGATTTTCCCAAATCAAATGATGCTTGATGGATAAAGTTATTAAGTCTCCTCTGGATACTATTCACCTCTAGAGTGAATTACTTTAGCTTATGACTATGTGGTATGGCATAATATATATGATCATCAGTATGCGTGACAATTCTTCTGAGTATAATATGATATGAGAAATTATTAAAAATAGACCATGCAGTAAGATAAAGAGATAAGCAATAAAGAGATTATGAGACAAAGAGAATTAGATTTTCCCATGCAGATGACTAAGTGAAAGCATGTTATAAAGCTTCAGTTAAATATGAATACCTCGATCAGTTCTTTGGTTAAAGCATCAGTTGAAGTATTAATTATCAGCATTCAATTAACTAAATAAGAGCTCAGTGTTCAATTAGAGTTTTAGTTCACTCCAATGTCAGTTAACTATCAATTAATATCTGCGATTGAAGGTATGCTCGTACATCAATTATGCATGATGAATATTTAATGAATGAATTGATTATTCGAAAAAGGAAATTGGAAATTGTAATCCATGTGTGGATAATTATCATGAAACCATCAATAGGGTTTGAATGGCAGTCATTATGTCTTGTTATTAATATTCTAGGCATATGTCAAGTTCATAAGAGTTGTAACAAAGGATATCTCGTATCTATTTCTCCATATTCTCTCTTATTGGGAAATCTGCTTATGTTTTAAAAGTCATTCATTGAAATCTATCTATTATACTCTGAAGAATTGTTGGGTTTTTTCATCCTCTCTGTTATGAGGATTTTCCCCAAGGTGCATCTTGTGTTGTCTATGAATTATTATGTGTGATTGAATTGCTAATTGTTGCAGGTCCTCAGTACGTCATTGATAAAAGTTTTAAAGTTCAAGAATTTCCATTATTGCTCAAAACTTTACCAAAAAAATCAATGGTGACATTTAATTATGTGCATGTCACCATTGTAGAAATTAACGGTGTGCTTAATTTTGCGACCTGATTGAAAAATTGAATTGTGAAATTTAATTATGTGCATGCCACCATTGCATAAATGAATGGTTATGCTTAATTTTGTGATCATCACCATTAATGAAACTTGGGTGACTATCCTTAAAATATCGTAACAATGTTTTTAAAAAATTGAATAGAAATGGTGACGATCCTTTATCGCACATAGCCAATGAGGTTATGGTGATGGTCATTAAATATATGTCATTGTTTCCCTTTGGAATTGGCGACAGTCACCAACAATCACTAAGAATGCTTATTGGTGATGGACCTAGTGATTCTCCACATCTCCTTTACTTTTGGCTATGCTCCCTTTGGCGATGTTTAAGTTTTAGTGACAGAGGCCCTTTTAACCGTTGGTGATGAATTTATGGTGACGTTCATTACATATATGTAATTGTTTTCCTTTGGAATTGGAAATGGTCATTGACCACCACTAAGAATGATTATTGGTGACGGACCTAGCATGTCTCCATATCTCCTTTACTTTGGCTACGCTACCTTTGGTGATGTTTAGTTTTTCATGATGGAGGCCATTTTCACCGTCGCCAATGAGGTTATAGTGACGGTCATTAAAGATATGTCACCATTTTTCTTTGGAATTGGTGACAGTCACTAACCATCATGTGACAGACTTAGTGCATCTCCATATATCCTTTACTTGCTATGCTACATTTGAGGACGATTAATTCTTTTGTGATGGAGGCCCTTTTGACTGTCACCAATGAGGTTATGGTGATGTTTTTCTCCCATCACCAAAGCATTTTTTCTTTTACTAAATTATCTTGAATAATGCCACACAAAAAAGGAAAAGACACGGAAATCGGCATCTTCATTAGGTTTCATTGCAAAGTTGGGTATGTAGTGTTTGAGCTTTGTTGGCATGGGTGGAATAATTAGTTCATGATGAATATGATGCTGATAATGATGAAAATGAAAACCATGATGGTGGTGATGACGATTATGATGATTTACTTGATTCTTAAGTAGGGTATTTTTTAAGAATTCTAATATTATACTTAAGTATCGTATTCTTGGCGATTGTTTTGGATTGAAAAAAACATGTTTATAGATAGGTAGGCGAATATTAAATATGAAACATAAAATTAACATTGAAATGTGTAAATTTTGGTGAATATTATGCTAAAAAACCAGATTTTATGTAAATATAGGCGATATTAGACACTAAAAATGACCAAATAACAAATTTATTTTTTGGAAAAAACCCCAAAAATAGCCAATTGGTGAAATTTCGCCCCTAAAAATTACCCTGGTCATAAGACCCTCCCATACCATCAAGGAATGTTCCTAGTGTTACAATGTAAAATTTGAAAGCATACATGCACATTTTTCATGAAATTTCAACATTGGCCCCATTCACAACTTACTGTGTAGGGTGGATGGATGAAATTAGTGATGGGCATGTTGGAATTCCTATGAAATAAAAACATAGTTATGGCAAAGACTCTATATGTGGGAATGACGAATGATGACAATGAGATGTGGACGATGAATGTTGATGGAAACATGCATAATATTTTAGATTATGTGGGGACATAGGACATAAATGAGTCTTAAAAATATCCAATATCATCAAGGCATGTGTCTATTCTAACCAAATAAAATTTCAATGCATACAATCACGATTTTAATAAATCACAACATTGGTCCCATTCACTACTCATTGTACAGGGTCGATGGATGACATCAATCCCTTAACCCAACATAATTCCTAATCAATTAACCATTAAACCACTTGAATATTAGACCCTATAAAATTATTTGGATATGTCTTAACTTAATAAAATTATAGTTTAACCATCTCGAATAATGCCACATGAAAAAGGCAAAGACATGGAAATTTGAATCTTCATGAGGTTTCGCTGCAAAGATGGGTATGTAGGGTTTGATATTTCTTGGCATGGATGGAAAACTTGGGTCATGATTAATATTATGATGATGATGATGGAAATGAAAACCATTATGGTGGTGATGATGATTATGATGATTTCCTTGATTCTTAAAACCATCCCATACTATTAAGGAATGCACCTAGTCTATCCATGTAAAACTTCAAACCATACAGGCACATTTTGAATAAATTTCAATATTGGACACATTCACTGCTCACTGTATAGGGTGGATGGGTATGTTGGAAGTCCCATGACATTAAAATATATTTATGACAAAGATTCTATATGTGGGATGATGAATGATGACAATGAGACGTGAATGATGAAGGTTGATGGAAACATGGACGATATTATAAATTATGTGGGGACTTTAGAGATTTGTGAGTTTTAAAACCATCCCATACAATCAAGACGTGTATCTATTCTAAATAGGTCAAAATTTAATGCATACATTCATAGTTTGAATAAATCTCAACATTGTCCCCATTCACTACTCATCAGGGAAGGTCGATGGATGACATTAATCCCTTAACACAATATAATATCTAAGAAATTAACCATTAAACCTCTTGCATGTTGGACCCTATAAAATTATTTGGGGATGTATTAACTTAATAAAATCATGGTTTAATTTTCTGGAATAATGCCACACTAAAAATTAAAATACATGTAAATTGAAATTCTCATTAGGTTTCATTGTAATGTTCGATATGTCGGGTTAGATCTTTGTTGGCATGGAAGGAAAAATTGGTTCATGATAAATATGATGGTAATAATGATTATGGAAGAGAAAAACATGATGGTGGTGATGATTATTATCATGATTTCCTCAAGTCTTAAAACTATCCCATACCATGAAGGCATGCACCTAGTCTAACCATGTAAAATCTCAACACGTACAGGCACATTTTGAAGAAATTTCAATGTTGGATCCATTGACTTCTCACTGTGTAGGGTGTATGGATGAAATCAGTGATGGGTTTGTTGGAATTCCCATTACATTGAAATATATTCATGACAAATATTCCATATGTGGTGTGGAAATTGAACCCAAGTGATAGGTCAATTACACTCACAAAATTGCTAATCAAACATGCAAAATTCACACAAAAGGAGACTAGAATTGGAGCATAACTTAATCCTTTATTGAATAAGTGTACATTTTCCAACCATATGAAGTAATAGGCTGCTAAAATATATAATTACATTATATATTTGAAAGAACTAGGTTTCTATTCGAATTGGTAAAAAAGCAAGCTTACTAAATCTAGTCAAATCCCCCATAGGTGCAAGAAAGACTTTCCAAATCTATGAAGATGCTCACGAATAGGATAAATAAAGTAGGAAAGATGATAAGTGATGGAAATAAAAATCAGTCATGATTTTTTTTGGAGAAAAGGAAGGAGGATGATGTGAGAAAAAAACAAGGCAAGTTCTCCTAGACTACCTTTTCCTTTATGCCTTAAAACTACTGTAAAGCAAGATAGCTTTCAGAAAAAAATAGAACCGCACTTTTAGGAACCAAGAATAAAATAAAACTTGCTAAAATAGTTTCCAAGATGATTCCAAGGTTTTCCATGACCCATTTTAGCAAGTATTGACTTCTAGGTGCATGTGGAAGCCAACTAAGATAGAGAGGAATCTAGGAATCTAGGAATAAGACAAAAATGATTAATTAATGTAAAATATGGGTAGATATGGGTTGATTATTATAAAAACCCCCCTTAATCCTTAATTTATGAGTAAATATCAGAAAAATATAGTGCCTAGCAACAAGGCTTAGTCACCCTTTACATATTGCATGTCCATACAACCAAGGAAAGATGCAAAAACACAGTGGGAAAAATCCTCCCTTAAACATGGACATGAAACAAAATTTTGGAAAGATTTGCATCAATAATGCTTCACCACATGACCAAAAATCCCTAGCAATGATTTTAGGTTACTGAAGGTCTTCTCATAAAACACTTTGGTGAAGATGTATGCTACTTTCTATGAATATGCACAATAGAGTAGAGCAATGGTACCATCATGCAATAGCTCCCTGATGTAGTGCATATGAATCTCAATGTACTTGGTTATCTGTCTTTGAACTGGATTAGTGGAGATTTTAATGGTTCTTTGATTGTCAAAATATATGACTATTGAAAACTCTGATTCGAAACCACATTCTCCAAGTATCCCCTGCAACCATAAACGTTGAGTAGCTGAATTCACAACTCCTCTATACTGTTCCTCTGTAGATCAGAGTGCTATGGCACTCTTCTTCTTAATTGACCAGCTGATTGGTCCTCCTACAAGTGTGAACACATATCCTGAAGTATTCTTTTGATCTATGTTGTCACCTTCGCAATCACTATCAGTAAATCCAACTAGCTCTAAGTCAGATTTTGCTTTATAGAAAATCCCATGAGTCCTTGTTCCCTGAACAAAGTTTAGGATCCTATTCGCTGATATCCAATGGATCTCATGCAGCTGATCCATGTATCTTGCATCCACACTAACTGCATAATATAATTCAGGTCGAGTATGTGCAAGATAAAGCAAACACCCAATCAACTACCTATAAAGTGTATTATTTACCATAGGAGAAGAACCTGCTTCCTCAAGCTTAACTCTTGAAAGGAATGGAGTCTTGCTTGGCTTGAAATATTTCATAATGAACTTGGTGAGAAAATATGAAACATACTTGGACTGATGAACTTTGATTCCATGTTGGTATTGAGCAATTTCAAGACCCAGGAATTGTCTCAACAACCCCAACTATGTCATGGAAAATGCATGGTTCATTACATCCTTCAAGGAAGCAATCTATTTCTTTGAACTTCCTATAATCAGTATGCCATCCACATCAAGAAAAATAATCATTAAAGAACCATGAATCAGCTTCAAATAGGCATTAGGATCAGAATTGCATCGAACAAAACTCAGTGACAGCAGAAAGTCATCAATCTTGGCATACCAATCCCTGGGGGCTTGCTTGCGCCCATACAATGATTTATTTAACCTGCACACTAAATATCGATTAGAAACAAACCATTCAGGTTGCTTCATATAAATCTCTTCATTAATATCTCCATTTAGAAAATCTCACTTAACATCCATGTGATGTACTTCCCATTGCTTCGAAGCTGCAATGGCTAGAGCTAACCTTACGGAGTCCATCTTTGCCACTGGTGCAAAGGTCTCATTGTAATAAATACCATGTACTTCTGAGTAGAACTTTGCTACCAATCTTGCCTTATATTCAAAAGGTGAACCATCAGCAGAAAACTTAGTTTTTAAGACCCACTTACACTTTACTAGATTTCTCCCTGGGGGGAGATCAACCAGTTCCCATGTGTTATTCTTCTAGAGCGAGCTGAATTCTTCTTTCATGGTTGTTTTCCATATTGGATCATTTACTGAACATTCATATGTATTAAAATCAGATTCAACCATCAAGTAACACTTCTTATCAAAGAGTGGATCTTTCACACAAAGGGCACTATCAAATTGAGATATAGTCCTCCTAGTGTCACTAGGATTTCCAGCTAGTTCCCTAGTTGCATGAATGGTCCTTGGTTCCCATTTTGGTCTTGTAGGGCTGTTAGGATCTGAAATTAAATCATAATTATCAGAAATATCATAATCAGAAAACTCATTAGTCTCTTCACTTACAATCAGAGGCTGTGGTGATGAAGAGGACTCTCCAACTTCAACTGCTGCTAAAGGCTCTTCTTCGAAATGAACACTTCTTTCAATGAAATATTTGTTTGTGCTCAATTTTATAAGCTTGTACCCTTTTGAAACTTTATAATACCCAAAAAATAGGAACTCTTGGTTTTGGGGTTGCAAATCCTTCCTCTTTTCAGTTGGAATTCTAGCCCAAGCCTTTGAGCCAAAAATCCTGAAATGGGTCACATATGGCTTGTGCCTACTCCAAGATTCGAAAGGATTAATACCATGAAACTGATTATGTGGAACCCTATTCTGGATATAGGATGCACAGTTTATAGCCTTGGCCCAAAACTTTGGTGGAAATTTTTTATCCTCCATCATGCAAGTTGCCATCTCCTTCAGTGATTTGTTCTTTCTCTCAGCAACACCATTTTGCTATGGTGTGTAAGGAATAGAATGATGCATCTGGATACCTACATATTTGAAATACTGGATGAACTCAAACTTGACATACTCACCACCATTTTCATATCTGAGGATCTTGAGTCTCCTCCCAGACTGGTTCTCAGCCAAGGCTCGAAAGACCTTGAAGAGGTCAAAAACTTCAGACTTGTGCTTAAGGAAATAGACCCAACAATACCTGGAAAAATCATCTATGAAGGTCAGTGCATATTTGTCTTGAATCATGGACATATGAGCAAATGGACCATCAATGTCACTGTGGATCAACTCAAGGGGAGCATAGGTTCTCTCACGACTAGCTCTCTCATACTTGTGCTCTGGGTTTTTTCCTAGGATACAACCTTGACAGACTCCTTTAGAAAACTTGATCATTGGTAACCCCATGACCATATATTTGTCACTCAAATTAGAAATATACTTGTATTTAAGATGGACAAATATTTCATGCCAAATATTTCTTTCTTCATTAGCATGAGTAAGAAGAACAGAGGGATTTGAGTAGGGTAGAAAATGGGAAAACCTGTATACCTTCGAAGTGTGATCAACAACACCTTTTGCTATGACTTTACCAT
This sequence comes from Pseudotsuga menziesii, assembly GCA_001517045.1. Classification (NCBI taxonomy): domain Eukaryota; kingdom Viridiplantae; phylum Streptophyta; class Pinopsida; order Pinales; family Pinaceae; genus Pseudotsuga; species Pseudotsuga menziesii. The sequence continues at coordinate 12,956 of LPNX011191411.1, read as the reverse complement.
TTAAAATAAATGATATTTCAACTTCATTGGGGGAGAAGATGACTTTCTTTGGAGACCCAGTGTGAGTCATCTGGTAACTGACAAGATATTAGAGGCAAGACCTAGAACATACAACACATTATTCAACTTACCATAGTCAAGATCAATCCTACCCTTCCCCATACTGTCAGTCAGAGAGTTATCTCCAAAAACTATTGGTGGACCTTTCGACATGTCAAGAGAGGAAAAGATCTCCCTTGTCGAAACCATATGTCTGGAATCTCTAGAATATATGATGAAGCTAGGTGAGCTTGAGGTGTCAGCAACCAAAGCATGTACTCTCTCCTTGTCTTCTGAATTTGATCCTCCTTCCCTCTTCTTTGAGCAATCAGGAAGGGAGATGTTGTTCTTCTCCAGAAGTTGGGTCAACATGTCAATTTAATTTTTCATACAGGAGCTCTCAGGATGATAGCCCTTACTACATTATGCTCACTTGCGCATTTCTCCTTTGTTCTTCTTCTTCTGGAATTTCTTCTTGGAGCATGAGGGCTCCTCTTGAGACTTTGACTTGTCTCTCTTTTGCTCAGGTGGCTTTTTATCTTTTTTCTTGCTTTTGGAATCCACCTTTGAATATCCAGCAACTAAAGCTTGGTATTTGGAAGGTTTCATCATGACCATTGTTGTGCCAAGAAAGGAGCAAAGGTAGAAGTTCACGTGCAAGCAAAAGAATATAGGTTGTGCATGTGACAGGAAGGAATCAAAGGGACTACACAGAAGGGAAAAACATGCACACAAAAAAGGAAAGGCAAGTGAATAGGAGTACAGGTGATAATGTCCAGAAAGAAACAAGTGAAGATCATGGTTGTTAAAGACGGCGTAAGCCTACGGCCATGCACATTTGGAGGAATATTTTGTAAGTCAGGCTGATAGTGCCTTTTGTCAGTCTATGACAACCTATTCTAATAGATGATCATGACTTGTAATTGATTAGTATTATGTAGTTGACCCTACATGGTATGATAAGAGGTTATGAATACACGTTCAGTATGAGGGTTGATTGCTGTTGTTGATTTTGTCATTGGGATCGTAGGAGTTTTCTATGGCCATTGATTGTTTTTTTAATTTTGATTACGTTAATTAGTGATAAGCTAGGGTAATGTGTTGTCAATTATGGTTAATTAAAGGTCATTTAAGGGTAATTATTGGGTAATGAGATGTGGTAATTAGGGGTTAATAAGGGTTCAATTATGGGTTAATTAGGGGTTAATTAGTGGTAATTAGGGGTCAATGATGGGTTAAATAGGTGTAATTAATTGTAATTACGGGTCAATTATGGGTAAGTAGGGGCCCTTTAATCTGAAGGGATTATCTAAACCAGTGGTTTCCCATGGGAAAAGACTCTAGTATAGGATGACAGTAATGCGAACATGCAAGCTAAATTTAAACAGCAAATGGTATTCCTACTTGAGAAATTGGTTGTACTTGTTAAATTTGGAGATAGGCATTGGTAAGAGGACAAATCTCTTAAAGGGTGGTAGGATTAGTGTGGAATCCACATCCAAGGTACTCCTAACTATGGTATGGCTACCACTTATAGTGCATCAAGATCAAGATCCTCAAGAGACCATTTCACCATACTAATACAAACACTATCTTCCCGTGAGACCCACAATGACCATGGTGGTTGTGCATATTTCCCAACTATAGTGACCATAACTAATTGCTTTTTTCCTTGATAGATGTCCACTTATAAGGCAAAATATGTAAAAACATTTGATCCACTTCTTCAAAGTAACCCTATGGGCATTATTGAAATGCTTGTTGCTTCATTCCATTTTAAACCAAGACCAAAATGTCCTTAAGAGTACAAAGAAAGTTAGATTTTGTATTAAAATTGACATCCACTTCTTGTGCCTTGGATGTTCTTGGTAAAAATGAGGGTATGGATGGGGGGTTGTCCAAAACAACCTTGTAGGGTGACATTTTGGTAGCACCATGATAGGTGGTATTGTACTACCTCTATGCAAGGGGGGTGTAGGGGGGTGGGGGAACTACTAAACACAATGGCCATATCATTCAATGTAAAACTGAATGACTAACAATATTGTTATGGTCAACACCTCACAACCACTATTACTTGTTATTAACTCCAATGTCTTAAGTTTTGCAGTATCGAAAAGTATTATGACATGTATCATCATTTTGGACATCAACGTTGTCATCATCATCATCATAAATTCCATATGGTACATCAACATCATCTTGATCATCATCTTCATTATCATCATCATCGTCAACATTAAGTACATCATCAACAAAATCATCGCCATCATTTTCATTATGGTCACACATATGCCATTAGTGTTCTTAATCACTTATGGACATTAGGATTCATGTCATGTAATTGTTAAGGTCATTTATATGTCGTTAAAATGCATTTCAATGATAATAGGGTTGTTTAGATGTTGTTACAGACATGTAGGTGCCAGTTGAATCAATTAGGATCCAAAGGTGATACCACATGCATAATCATTATTGACATCCACATCCACATCATCATCATCATCATACAATAAATCAACATCATTGTGATCATCGTAGTCATCATCACTATGATTGTGATAATAATGAGCAAGGAGCCATACTACCTCAGAAGAATTGATGATATAGTCTTATACTTATCAAATCATATCCATATGCTCCATCATAATTATCATAATGCATCATAGTCATGTTGTTAGGGCCAATCATATGCCATTAGGGCCTATAAAATGTTGTTGAGGACACTCAAATGCCATTAGAGAAATTTAGGTGACATTAAGCTAATTTACCCCTCATTAGGATTAATCAAGATCCAAAAGTGCCACGATTACGATCATTTAGGTTCCACTCTAATAAATCAAGATCCAAAAGTACTATCACATGAATCATGATCATTTACATTGACATTGATATATCTAACGTTATGTTGGACATTTTCCTAACACAATTCCTAGCTCTAAACCTAGTGCAATTCCTAGCGTGGTTCCTTTCGAAATTTCTTGCATTATTCCAGGTGTTATACCTGGATCTATACCTGGTGCTATGTTGGATTTTTTCTAGGCGTAATTCTTGGATCTATACTTGACGCTATGCTGAATGTTTTTCCTGGTGAAATTCATGGCGCAATTTATGTCACTAACCTTGGATTAATATATGGTGCTATGTTATTCAAGACATTTTTTGGAAGCTATTATTGGCGTTATATGGGATGCTTTTGTGGATGCTAATTCGGAGGTTAATTGGGATGTTAAGTAGGATGCTAATTGGGATGATAATTGTGATGCTAATTGGGATGTTAATTGGGATGCTAATTGAGATGCTAATTGGGACGCTAATTGGGACTCTAATTGAGATGCTAATTGGGACGCTAATTGGGATGTTAATTGGGATGCTAATTAGCATCCAAAATAGAACCAACTTTTAAAAAGGGACACTAATTGGGATGCTAATTGGGACCCTGATTGGGACGCTGATTGGGACGCTGATTGGGACGCTCCTTAGGATGCTAATTGGGATGCTAATAACGATGCTAATTGGGAGACTAATTGGGATGTTAATTATCGTCCAAAATAGAGCCAAATTTTAAAAAGAGATGCAAATAATTCCATTAAAAGCGCCATCCCATGGAAAAACATCCACTTTGTCCAAAAAATGATGAAAATACATTAAAAGTAATAGTGGACGCTAAAAAGGAAGATAAAAGAGATGGTAATCATAGGGTTTTGTTGTAGTGAGGTGTTATTTTGGGGGTGAGATATTTGTTATAATACATTCATTTTGTGCTTCTAAATAGGTCAAGATACCAGAGGCTAAGAAAATTATTTTACTGGATTTTTGAAGCATTAATATTAACTACCTTTCGATTTAAACTGCTGAGTTTATAAGTATTGATGTTAATCTCTTTGTTTATTATGTTCATGACTATGAGGGATATAGGTTTCATAAAATATTGGCTTGAATCTAAAACCCTAAATAACCCTTTTGTTCTTTCACCTTGTGATAATTATGGTATCAAGATGTCTGCTCAATAATCCCAACAAAGGAAACACAGTGATGAATAAAACCCCGAAACTGAGAATATTGTTAGGAACCATAACATTCTGATTCACATCTAAATCCATTTGCACAACCAACCTCAAGGAAGAACACAGACAACACATATTTTTCAAACTTAGTATGAAGAATGAACCCATCCCAGGGTCTTGAAACGCAGCAACGCTTAGGGTTTGAGCCCAAAAAGGGTTTCCCCTTCAGCACGAGCTTACCCTCTGCTATACTCAATATAAACACTATACGGACGGTGAAGCATCTGACCCAGAGAATTCTCACCATAAAACCGTTGAGGTTTAAAATACACACATCTATGGCTCGAAAAACAAAACCAACTGGTGTGGCAAGGGTGCATCCAAATCCCATGGTGGTCAGGATAGCAGGCCAAGAGAGAGATTCAGTCAGGTCAAGCGTTTACATGGAACCAAACTCGTGCAAATTCCAATGGTGGACCAATTAACTAGGAACCCTATGGGCTGAGGTTAGCTTTTAAAACAAGGCCGTAGATAGTGACAACAAAAAGCCTATCACAACAACCCTAAACCCTCAACAAAGCAGTTCTTTCAAGCTTTTAAAATAACATGAGACAAAGATAAGTCTTAGTGGCCTACCTGGAAACTGTAGGTGTGGGTACAACACTTGGAGAAAACAATATGAAAGCTCCAAGTGTCTGATGTTGATTCAATGTGTCGAAAACAGGATGTAGTAACAGACCGTAAAAACCACTCACTTTTATATAGAAAATAATGCCAAAATACATATAATGTAGTAGTTGGGGTGAAATAAATGATAAAGGATCGAAACAACTTTTTGCACTTTAAGTTTAATCCCCATCAGAAAATTTCCCTAAGTTTTTTGATGTGTTGATGTCAAACTTTGAGTTGTCCGTGAAAGTGTCGGTTGAACTAACCAAGTTTTGCCGACACTGTGGGTGGAAACTAGTCAAACCTTTCTGATACAGAGTCTATTGGCACAACTCGCAAAAGAGTTCCGATAAAACTTCGGCCGCAAATTCTAAGTTTTGTCGAACACGTTGGCTGTAAACCCTAAGTTCCACCGATGCGGTAGGCAAAAATCGGCATGACCATCTGATGAGCTTTAAAAAATTCCTCCGATAAAGAGCATCAGCAAGAAAAGGTAAGTTTTTTCCGATAGTGTCAGCTTGAAAGGCCGAGTTTCTCCGAAACTGTTGGCATAAACTCATCAGATGTTTTCAATGGAGACTTATTCCTTAGTTCAAAACAAAATTGGCTAGAGAATGTCGGACAAAAATCTGATTTCTTTCAATGTGTCGGCTCGACTCGTTGAGTTCTTCCAACACGTAGGAAGAAAAATTTGAGTTTAATAACTTAGTAAAAACAAATTATGGCTTGATCAAAGAATCAACTAAGTCGTGGAATGAAAAAATCAAGGAGTAGTACAACTCTAAGGAAGGCTAAAAACCAAAATTCTAACGAGGGTCCCTAAAATGTAAAATTTTGGGGAAGCGGTTGCAGTAGCAACAGGTTCCACTACCATTAACATAGAGAAAAGAGGAAGGGTTAGAGGAGGCATGAGATCTATAGATCTGAATTGTAGATATGTATCGAATCAATTTAATGCAGAACGCTGCCACCATAAATGTCAGAATATATTCTCTCCATGTGAAGGAACTTATGTGTTGTGCGATGCCAAAGTAATGGCCATGCTTTGTGATGCATGTTTGAGAGATGAGCCATGACAAGGTGTATCCAGCAATGGGAGTTGCGAGCAGTGCAATCGATAGTTGACATTGAATGAGAGCATGCTCATTTTTTTAAAGATTTATCAAGGGCTACAGACAATGGTGTGACTCTTAAAAGTGTATCTTCCTAGGTGAGAAAGACAAATATGTCAATACGCAATCCAAAATATCTTCTTATCTAAAGAAAACCCTTGTCATGAAAAGAGAAGTATTTTGTGTTAGTTTGGCATAATCCGAGAGGAGAAGATAGATCATGTTGAATATTGAAATTCCTGCAATCATGGAGAGGCGAGATCCATGGAAGACTTATTAAGGAACCATTGGATTCATTAAATCCGTGGAAAAGGACTTGCCTAAAATTCGTGAATGATCCTATTTTTTAGGACGTTGAAACACCTACAAAAAAACCTGCTGAAACACCTTCCAAAATAGTGGTTGTAACACACATTAAGAATCCCCTAGTACAAGTTTTGAAAAATCCACCATACCCCGAGTGATTATCCTTACAGAGAGAAAAAGAGAATGCATGTTTTGACCTTTCATGGGAATTAAAAAAACTTTATGTTAAGATCCCCCTATTACAATCCCTGCATGATGTACCCATTTATGCTAAATTTGTTAGGGACATGTGTGTGAAGAAACCAAGAAGGAAGCCTAGGGATATTCTTATAGTTCACATAGTTGGGAAACTCTCTAAATTAATGATGGGGAAAATTCCTTTGGCCAAATATGATGATCCAGGAAATCCCACTATTACAGTGTATATTGGGTCCACTGAGATCCCAAATGTTTTATTTGATTTGGGTTCAGTGATAAATGTGATGACTATAGAGACTGTGAAAAAATTGGGGCTTACTAATCCCAGACCAACCCCAAGGATATTAGAATTGGCTGATAGATCCATGATTAGGCCTGAGGGGATTCTGGATGAATTGATAGTCTATGTTGATTCATGGGAATTTCTCGCATATTTTTTTGTTTTGTAGCCCCAATATCAGTTGGGGGGACATACAATCCTTTTTGGAAGACCTTTCTTGGCCACTACATATGCATATATTAGTTGTAGATCATGATCTATGACCATATCTAATGGAACTGGCACAAAAAGTTTGACCCTTTACCCTCTAGCTAAACCTAGTCTAGATGTTGAAACTCCATTATGGGTATAATTAGAAGAGGAAGAAATTATTCAGCCTCTTCTGACTATAGGGAGGGCCTTGACTTTTAAAAATGAAATCGAATATGGTATCATTAGCAGTTTCATTAGTGATCTAATGGCGGCTACCAAACATGCATATCAGATGTTGGATAGTACCATGAGTAAACCTAAGAAATAAGAACTTACTGAGGATTTCCTAGTTAAAAATTATGAAATTGTTCCATTAAGTGAGAATTTGAAGAGTTCCCCAATAGAAATTGAGGCTGGAAGAACCTTGAATGTTAATCCCAATCTAGCACCTAATGAATTGAAACGTTTAACTACACTGCTAAAACAAGATAAAGGAGCCTTTGCGTGAGAATACATGGATATGAGAGGTAGTCCCTCTTATATGTGTGCTCACCACATCTACATTAAAAATGAATGCAAGCCCATATGTCAACTCCAACGTAGAATAAATCCAAATATGAGAGAAATTGTGAAAGAGGAAATTCAGAAACGTTTTAAAGTCAATATTTATTTATCCCATTTTGGATAGTGAATGGGTTTCTCCCTTCGTAATTGTTCCTAAGAAAAATGGTAAATGGTGCATCTGTGTGGTTTACTGAGACATGAATAAATCTACACCAAAATACCATTTCCCTTTGCCCTTTATTGATCAAGTTCTAGATACTCTGTCTGGGAATAAATTCTTTTCTTTCTTAGATCACTTTAGTGGATATAAACATGTTCAAATTGCCCTTGAAGACCAAGACAAGACGAATTTCACATTCCCTTGGGAGCCTTTTGCATATAGGGTGCTCCCTTTTGGATTATGCAATGCACCGACTACATTTCAATGAGTTGTGACTGGAATATTTTATGAGATGGTTAATCATTGTATTGAAATTTTCATGGATAATTTTACCCCTTATGGTAGTAGTTTTGATGAGGCCTTGGAAAATATGGAAAAAGTACTAAACCGTCGTGAACATACTCACTTGACCCTCAACACTGAAAAATTTCATATGATGATGAGCGAAGGTATAGTTCTTGGGAATTTCATATCTACTACAAGAATACAAGTGGACTCTGCCAAAATAAAGGTAATTCTGAACATCCCTATTCCCGGAACACAAAAAGAGGTACGTAGTTTTATGGGACATGCTAGTTATTATAGACATTTTATTGAAAATGTTTCTAAGCTCGCTGTTAGGAACCCATGTCAATCCTTCTCTTTACCGTGTTAGTATATTGTTGTTGGACGCATATGCTTTGTAAGTCGTCCCATAGTAATTGTTGATCCATAGTTTGTGTTATTGTGGTTGGGCGCATATGCTTTGTAAGCTGCCTATAGTATTTGTTGATCCATAGTTTATATTGGCCCATGGTTTTGACCCTTAGTATTGGCGCCTATTTTTAGTATATAAGTGTGTGTTGAGGCCAAGGAAGGCATCGTGAAGTTATTTTGTATTGAGCTTGCTCAAAGGAGGTTGCCCCCTCGAAGTGGCCTGCGATTAATATAAAAGTGATTTTGAGTTCTACTACTATATCATGTATTTTGATTAATTATTTGCTGCAGGGTCCTCACATCTGGTATCAGAGCACTTTCTTGGGCTCGTTGGGTGAAATTTCTGCCCAAATTTTTTTTTTCTGGCTTCTGTTGCAGGTTCGGATCTGGGAATAATCCCTATCCGCTTAACTGTGGGAAGTACTTGGGAATAAGCCCTAAAAATCATTGTGAGGAGTACCATAGGAACCCCAAAGTAGCTG
>LPNX011191407.1:0-19068 GCA_001517045.1 Pseudotsuga menziesii | reverse complement strand
GATGATGATGAGGATGAGGATTATGATGATGATGATGATGAGGATGCTGATGATGTTGAGGATGAGGGTGTCAATGAAGATGATGACCATGATGATGATGACCATGATGATGATGACAATGATGATGACGAGGATGAGGAGGAGGAGGATGATGACGGTGATGAACGTGATGATGATTAGGATGAGGATTATGATGATGATGATTATGAGGATGAGGATTATGATGATGATGAGGATGAGGATGCTGATGATGTTGAGGATGACAATGATGATGATGAGGAGGAGGAGGATCACGGTGATGAACGATGATGATGAGGATCGAGGTTGATGATGATGAGGATGAGGGTGATGATGATGATGAGGATGAGGGTGACAATGAAGATGATGATGAGGTTGATGGTGATGATGAGGAGGATGATTAATATGATGATGATGATATGAGGGTGATGATGATGATGATGAGGATGAGGGTGGTGATGATGATGAGGATGAGGGTAGGTCTATCAAGCCATGAACCGTAGATCACCTATGATATTTTCTATTAGATCTATCAAGCCATGAATCGTAGATCAATGTTCCTTACCAACTACATAATGTATTTTTTGTTCTACACTTAAATATTAAATACATGTTTTTTCTTTGGAATCAAAATTGGGAGGCAAAATCAAACTACCATCGAGGTGAAATTCATCATAATAGGGATGATTTTTGGGAACAATGGAGTAATTCTCTACTCCCAAATTTGTCCCCCCTCTACTAAATCTTTCTCATAAAACTTGTCAATGTTTATAAAATGAACAACTAAGAGAACTTTTGAGAATATATATACTTTGTCATTTGTTATCCAAATAGAGTAAATGCAATGGTACAACTCATGGATAGAAGGAAATAAACCATCAAATCAACATATTGACACATTAGATAGTTAGTGTGAGAGTAGATCAAAGAATTAATGTTTTGATACTTTCAACATTGGATACTTAGTGTGAGAGTAGATCAAAGAATTCATGTTTTGATACTTTCAACATTGGATACTTAGTGTGAGAGTAGATCAAAGAATTCATGTTTTGATACTTTCTATTAACGCATATGCGATATGGCTAAGCTATATCGCATATGCGTTATTTGAAAATTTAAATATTTGGCGGGATTAAGGTTTGGCATTAGGTTTGGAAGCAGCTTCAGAATATCGAACCTATTGGCTAGGACAAATCAACCAGGGCTATTGCTCAAGTCTTTTAGAACTCTATCAACATGCTCAGATTAGATCCTGTGTTTTGATATGACATACACAATATTTTTTTATGAAAATGTACGATATTGTAGAGTACGAAATGACGATTCTGAATATATAATTTTTTCCTTCAAAACTATGTTTTATTTATTTATAATTATTTTTCTAATTGACACACGTTAGTTTTCGAGAATACATACATCGATTGTTTCTTATATAACTTTTGATTTCCATCACCATTTCCCATAAAAACTATATGGTGCGCTAGACGAGATCAAGCTCTGTGATCTTATATTAAGAAATCAAGGATTTCATTCATTTTTGCCCCTAAAGTGTTGCACCCGCACATAAGGTTTTAATTTCAAGCTTTTCTGACTTCAATAATTAATAATAATAATAATAAATTCATGAAAAATTCCGAATAAATAGTGTTGCACTAGGCCCATATGTCCTTTATATGTCTACAAGATTTTATCCCAAATGGGCATCATTTACCTCATATATTGCTGCACCCACACAAACATATATGTTAAGATGTGCTGAAAATTTGAAAACCCACTTTCACGGAAACTAATTTTATAATCATTTGCACACATTTTCTCTGCATAATCCCTATATATTATGAAAGTTTATTCAATTACCTATCTTTTCTCTTTTTACTTCATCTTCAAATAAGTTAGGGAAGTACCCCTAATTGTCACCTAAAATCAGAGTTTTCCGTTTATTCTAGTATTATGTGGCATCTAAAGTGTCCTTAAAGGAGTCCATGATTGTGCATCAGCCCTTACTAAAACTACCAACATTGTTTCAGTAAAAAATAGTAACAAAAACAAAACTTCAGCAAGGAAGGGTTTTAAATAAAAGGGCCTCAAATTGGGTAAAATTATGATTAAACTGAGAAACTAAGAAATTGAATAGTTTTTGTAAACATGCCATTGATAATTGGATCAATTAATGCAAAAAAGGATATGCATTTGTGACTGAATTGAGCATTAAGTTTCTTCAAAACAATATTTTTAAATCACAATGACTAAATCATGTTAATATAAACATTTACAAGTCAACATGATAGGAATTTGGTTTCCCAAAAAAAAAAATTACAAGACCAAATGCATGGAGGTGCAAAGAAGAGGGCACTTGTGAGTCATGCCTGACCCATGAAAAATAGAGAAATGTTTCTCATGAGCATGGCCCTAAGAACCAAATGCATGGAGGTACAGAGATGAGGGCACTCATGAGTCATGCCTGACCTAAGAAAGACAAATGTTTCTCGTGAGCATGACCCTCAGAATCAGATTAAGCATTACACAATGTCAACCAGGAATCATTCACAATTAAACAGAGCATTAAGGTATTATTACTTTATTTTTCATGTGCTCTGAAACAATTAGAAAGTTGCATAGATAAAGCATCCACTACATTAACTATAAGTTTAACCTGGGTGAAAAAATTCTCTAGAGGACCCAGAAATAGTCTAGACTATCTTCAGTATTTGGTTATCGGTGTGCTAGAAAGCTTCCACAAGTGAGATTAATTCTCAATAAACAAATATAGCACATGCCTATGATCTGAGAACACATAACCTATAGTAGGTTTCAAATCCATTTTCTCACAACTTTGACCTGTAATTTCTGTAGTTTGATTTCCTAATTGTTCAAAACATTACAGACCTGGTCTATGCTGCATGGGTACCTACACCCAGGGCTAGTGTGCCCAAACCCATCTCACCTTCCCATCTCCTATACTAGATTAGAGAATGGGTAACTCTGACAAGAACCCAAACAAACCAGGTTCTTTAGTGAAAAACCTAGTTCTTCACAGCAATTAAGTGGGGAATTCATCCTAAAATGCGTACCCAAACTCTGGTTTCAGGTTCTTTTCGTTACTGCAGGTGGGCGTCCTCCACAAAAAAAAAATCAATTTTTAATTTGAAAAAATCCCCAAAATAGAAAGCATAGGATGGAACCGTCCCAAAAACCCTAATCATTTACTTACCCCACACTCTCATGCACTCATAAGTGAGAATCACCCTCTCAATTTTACCATTTCATTTCATAGTCTAGGTTTCTAAGTCTAAACAATGCACTATTTTGAGAGCTGTTTAGTCAGTTTCAGTAAGGGTTTTGCTCACTAGGATTGCAGAGCTGTGTATCATGAATTAAATTCCAACAGCAAGTGTGCTTATGACACCAACGTTTTTGTGCAATATGGTGATGTGATTCAGTGTTCAGATACCTACCTATATTCATATTTTTCTAGTATACTTGATGTGATAAAAACCCATCGTCCTTCTTAGTGACCAATACATGCAGAAAAAGACATGCAACTATATTCCTCAATTTACATAGTCGATTTCATGTATTTAGATTGCCTATTGGGATCCTCTTCTTTGAATTCTCTGATTAAGTTAACTACTAAAGGGGATGTCCAATAATGATCTCACAATAAATTGTCTACCAATCTCACATCTTGGAAAAATTAACCTCTTCTACTATTTTAATAGCTCAACTCTCTTATATATGGCTGTTTTATGATCTTGGTTTAATCTAATGCTCTTCTCCAACCCTCTCTTGTCATCTAGTCATTGTCTCTGATGATGGGAATTGCATTAGCAACCCAAATCATTGGACCTAAAAAACACAGCTTTTCCTTAAAAACTCTTTCTATATACTTTATTGTTAATTGAATTTAAGGAATTGATGAATATTTACAATGACATAAATCCATGTTAGTATAAGTACTTCGAGTGTAGCTCCTAATTGGTAGAATTATTCCTTTGAACATAAGAAATTTCACTTTTTCAGGGCTAGATTTATTTTTCTATTACCTATAAGAAAATTTTCACTACAAGGGCTGAAACATAAGCCTCAAATCATTGGAAATCAAAGCCTAAAATTAATCTCTTGTGCAGGAAACAAATTTCCTTGACAAAATTGCATTTCGAAACTTGCAAAGTTTGTCAATGGGTGCTTGGTTGGTTAGTAAAGTAAGGGTGTTTTTATTCCCCCCACTGTAAAGAAAATTTGAAGGGTGAAAAATATTTTGAAAATATTCATGAAAATTATGTTCCTCATGTCAAAGATCATGTGCTTTCTACCTTTGTGACTAAATACAATGAAGTTACGATAGTTCCAAACACTTCTTTGCATTTGAATTCCATTCTGAAGAATAAAAGAAAGCTATTGAAGAAACATAATGCAGGGTTATCAACTCTACCAGAGAGATAGGATAATCAAATAAAGATAAATATATGCACGTAAGAAGAAAATGTTCTTGAATTATTATCTAGAGTAGATCATCGAAAGAAAAGGACACAGATCAGAGGAAGGAAACTATGTTTGCTACCAAAGGTTGATAAATATCTATTGTGAATTGAAAAAACCTACGTTAATGATTACTACTCACATAAATATGGATCATGCAAGCTACTATGAATTGCAAAACCTATGTTAATGATTACTACTCACTTCCCTTGATGAATGTCGATGGAAGATTAACGCTAGAAACTGCACTGTAACAAGTGAATTAACTAGATATGGACATTCCCTTCTACCTCTAGAAATTGCTAAAGACCCTTATCCCATCAATGTGAACCTAACAGTCGTTAACAACAATAGTCCCCTTGCTCCACAATTGCATAGTTATCAACTAACTCTAACAAAACCGCAAGCTAGTCAACTAATTCTGACAACATGTCTAGCCATTCTCTCATATGGCGATGGGGGTAAATTTCCTCTATCTCGCATATGTTTTGATGGGGCAATAGGGTGTGTGGGATATGTAAGCCATCATTCATCCATCGAGGAATCACTAAACATCCTGATAGAAGTTATATAAAGGACTAAGCTATGTGGAACAAAGCCACAACAAAGAAAAGAATTAAGTGGCATTTTTAATCAGAGGATTAACTGCTAGAATACTTGGAGATGTAAGTATGAATAATGAAACTCTAACCTAGCATCACCACTAGAGCTCAGGAAAGAACACTGAACACAACAGAATGTAGGAACTATGCTTGAGTCAAATGCTTTGAATTTAGAGGAATTTTTTAAAAGCCCATATTTACCCAAAGAAAAAGAATTGACCAGGCAGTGTACCACTTGGAATTAGACCTTGGAATTAGACAAGACAGTGTACCCAAAGAAAAAGAATTAGACCAAACAATGTATAAAAAAATAGTATCCCTTACCTCCAACACTGCTATGCGGTGTCTATGCGTGCCCTCCTCCAACGTTCTACAAACTTACCAAAACCAAAAAACGGTGGAAAAATGCTATGCAGCAATCACGCAAGCATATGGAAAAGGAAAGGGAAAATTTTTGCCTCTAAAACTACACCAAAGAAACCCTATGCATGCCCTCCTCCAACACTGCTATGCACCAGAGAAACCGCCCTCCTCCAACACTACTATGCACTAGAGAAACTGCCCTCCTCCAACACTGCAAACCCATCACAAACCCACCACCAAATCCAGAAAAAAACAGTGGAAAACTCTATGCACTAGAGAAACCACCCTCCTCCAACACTGCTATGCACCAGAGAAACCTCCCTCCTCCAACACTACAAACCCACCACAAACCGACGACCAAATCCAGAAAAATAGTGGAAAAAAATGCTATGCATCATCACGCAGGCATATGGCAAAGACACAGGAAAACATTTGCAATAAACTATGCCCCATGATATTGGATATTTATATAATAAATAAAAAACCCTTCTACCCTTAATATAGCACCGATATATTGGTTTAGAATTTTTTGATTTTTAACCCCCCAATATGAACGAACGTGATATCATATTGGTCCCTAAGTGACGCCCCCGAGGAGAGAATTAGAAGGCCAAAATCCATTCTCTTTCAAATATAATCTTTTGGGCTATGAACTAGGTGACTATTAATTGCTTGACATTGTAAGATGCTTTATTGGTTAATGGAAATTTCTTGACAATGTAAGATGCTTTACTGGTTAATGGAAAAGCCATTGTTGGCCATATTTTGCTAGAGATTTCAAGTACTACTATGAAACTAGTGTAAATTGCTCTTGTTGATAATGGTGGCATGAAAACTGTACTAGTATGAAACTAGTGTAAATTGTTTTTGTTGATAAGGGTGATATGAAAATTTGTGAGGATTTGTAGTTGTAATGTTGATTTATACTATGAAACTAGTGTAAATTGTTCTTGTCGATAAGGGTGATATGAAAAGTTGTGAGGATTTGTAGTTGTAATGTTGATTTATATCATATACATGTTATATATTCTTTCTATCTTATTTTTGCTAACACTAGGATATGAGGTTGTAGCTTTTAGTTTTAACTATATGTTCTCTTAGATTCTTGTTAGTTATCTAGAAATGTGTTTGCGCTTTAATGTAAATTATTTTATATTTTTTTTCTTGTATTCATTTTAACTTGGCTTCATGTTTGTTTTTTATTTTAAATAATTTGAATACTTGCATTTACATTTATAGATTTACATTCATAAAACAACAATGTCAACTATCCATCATCTAAAACATTTGTCATACCAAATAGAGAAAAATCTATATTTATTCCCTTTCAATTGGTGAATTTGTAGTGTTGATGAAGAACACTTTCCCATCAATCACACAATGATGTAAAACAAATACATTTGTAAATAAATGTGCACTAGGCCTTCTAGATTATTTTGAATTTCATAATCACTTTCGAACTACCCATTGAATTAGAATTTCTCTATGTAATCTTAATCTCACATTTCTTTTTTTTTTCCAAATAGACACACTAATGGAATAGTGTTGTTTGTGGTTATGGACTCAATAAAAAACAAAGTAATGATTGTAATAGCTTAAGACATGCTTTTTTTACTTGATTATTTCTCATTTTCCATTTTTATTCTCATTTAGACAATTTGGAATAGTGCTGTTTGTGTTTATGAGATCAATACATACCACCCTAATGGTTTATAATTGTAACAACTTAACAATATTGATGATTCATCAACCATGTTTCACTACTATAGCCATGAATCGTTACCGTTGTTGGGATTGAAATCAAAACCACTTGCAACACTACCCACATCATTGTCAGTGATTTCCACGACGTGGGACAGGGTTGCATTGCAAAATGTACGCACTAACATCGACATAGTTGGACGACACATCTAATGGTAATGGTGATACACCAACAATAATCTAGATTTAAAAGCATCTTCAAAACTCTGTGTAATTCAAAACAAATTAAAGCAAGACATTAATATTGAAAACTATGATTTGGACGTGAACAAAGCAACATCAGACACATTTGAACAACATATCTTTTGACCCAAACAAAATAATATTAATAATAATTTTAAATTACAATATTATTAATCATATACATATAATATTGAAACATGAATATATAATATTAAGAATAAGATTGATAATCCTTCTTCCTATTATTACATATTTTCCTTATCCTATAACTCTAAAACACATTCAAACAACATTGATCAGGCATGCTTCTGTGTTCTCATTCCAAGTATCAGCATTGGACTTGAACTGTTCTTCTCACTATGAAATGCATATGCATTCAAACAACATTCATTGCCATTCTTTTATGTTATGATTAGAAGTATGAAGATTAGAATTTTGCATGTCAATCTTGATGTTATGAAGTCCCCTTGGTTGGCCATCCTTTTACTTCCCATCACAAGTATCATGGTAGTCCATTTGGCTCAAAACATTTTGATGTACATATTATGCTGAGTGTTTTTGAGATTTCATTCGTCCCAAACATAATGAATCCATTCGTCTCAAACACAATGAATCCATTAATAGCAGTAGCGTGTCTTATGTGTTGGATGAACGATAGGTATTCTTTTGACATTTACCATTCCTCATACAATCACAACAAAAAGATGGATTTAAGATCTTCTCTTACATGTTTCAACTCTTGTGAGCACAAAGTTTGAGTTCTAAATTCTAATTTAAGCCTTTAATTTGTTTCCTTTAGTAAATCCATAAACAGCTCAGTTGGCACCCTAGATAAGACCATTCTTCAGAGAAAGAAATCGGATATAACCCTTTTATAACTTAATCCATCATGTCTATTATTTTGGTAAAAGATTCTCATCTCAGACATTTCATTATTATTACAAACCCATGAACCTGAAACACAATCCAGTAAGCTATATGCTTTTATAGATCATCTAAATTGCATACATCGAAACCTTCATGCCTGCACTGCAATGGCCCGGGAAGCTGCAGATGAAATAGTTCCAACCCTTCTTCAACACAATCTTGTCATTTCCAGAGTTATATTGTTTAGCACGTCCTGTGATCCGGCAGCTTTTAAAATCTTTGGAGCTCACACTCACTACGTTGTGCGCTCCGGGGCTGTATTTGAAGTCTGTACGATACCAATCCAATCTCAACACAATTAGCAACAATCCAGAGAGCCGTTAGAGCCTTAACCCTAAAAGACAATAAATTAACGGATACAATACTGCGATCCAGAGAGCCGTTAGAGCCTTAACCCTAAAAGAACAATAAATTAACCGATACAATACTACTGTGATCCAGAGAGCAGTTACAGCCTTAACCCTAAAAGAACAATAAATTAACGGATACAAGACTGCTATCTACAGAGCCGTTAGAGCTTTAACCCTAAAAAACAATAAATTAAATTAACCGTGAAACAACACTTACACAGTATGTCTCCAGCCTTGGCCCTGGAAGGCTTGGACTGCCACTTCGAAGTAAGACCCCATCCCTGATTGCCACCAACTTCGTACATGCGCCCTTCAACTTGACAACATTGACTGGCAAAGGCAATCAGAAGAGCCACCACTAAAAGTAAGCTTGCACTGCCTCCTCCCTTGGCCATTTTACTCACCTAGCAATCACAAGAACAACTCTAACTCCAGAGCAAAAGCAGAGAAAACTACAAATGATTGAAATCTCTCTATCAATCTCCCTATATATATATAAATGTAGATCATCAGAGCCTGAGAGTCCAAATGCTCTGAGTCAATGCTTGCCCTTAAAGTTTGCCGCGAATACCTCACACCGCACAGCCAAGCAAAACAGAAACGTGCTTGCTAACTCAGATCTGACGCGAGGATTGGGTTAAAATAATTATATTTTGTACATGGGATGCCATAAATGTATGGCACACGGACTGCAGAATCCTCCCAGTTAGGAAATATAGTGCCTTGGGCATTATTTTATCAGTATCATGGTGGCAATTATCCATGGCATTAGTGGTTTGTTTGGCTGTTTAACATTAACTTAGAATATGCAGCGCCCATTAAGGACTTGGAAAGAGTATGATTGAAATCTTAAAGCCATTTGGCTTAATATATGGCTTTCTGCATCTGGATCCGGGTCTACTTTCTGTTTCTAGTGTTTGGCATCCCTATGAACGTCTGTTTTACTGACGGAGTCGATCAGAAATAACATGCAGCTGACAGGATTTAGAAAATTTATATAGTTAAATTTAGTCCGTGAACAAGTGTTGTTTTTTAGCTAATTGCGTTATTGCTCTTACCAAGAAAAATTCAGTCCGTGAATAAGTGATAATTGCATCATTGATCGCACCAAGAAATATAGCGTTGATGGAGGCACTGAGTGAAGTAAATACAAAAATGTAAAAGGATTGCACCAACATTTGGAGAGGGCTCCGATAAATTATTATTTTTTAATATTTTTGTGTTAATACAAGATATCTCTGTGATAGAAAAATTTTAATAATTAGTTTTTTAAGTCACAACATTAGTTTTTTATTTTGAGTCTTGATTTAGAATCATTACAATATTTACTTCCACTTTTATATCAATTTAAATTCATTAAGTTCCCTACTTCAAATCAAAGGATGCCTCTACTAGAATGAAAGTTAAAGATTAATGAAAACGGCTGCAAGCCTATTCATAAAGTCCTTGCCAGCCTAGAGAGGGCAGGGACTAATAACTATATATATATATATATTTCACTTGAAATTTTGATCTTGATCTAATGATGGATATATTTTACTTAACTCTTGATCTTGATTTAATGATGGTTAGGTCACTGAAGCTCCAACTAACTTAGCTATTTGAACTTTTATATATATATATGATTATGATGGGTGTAATGATGTTCGTGCCATGCAAAGGGACAAGGTAGCGGTGGGCCTTAATTGATGCATGTGGGAGGGCAAGTTGTCTTTCCCACTGGCTCATTAATCTAAACCCCAGCTATGATATGATGGTTTCCTTATGTATCGGTACCTAGTTTGGATTGGCTCGTAGTTTAGCATATGTAAGGACGCTTCAGCATTATGTTATCCCATGTAGTTTTGTCTCATGATGGGTAGAGATATGATAACAGATGAAAGCCTCCCAGTAGGAGGAGAAAAATGCATCATTTTCCCTATTGTAGCCAAAATTGACATTGTCAAGACACCCCTATAGCCATTGTCTTGGCGATTGAAGAGTTGTTTCTCCTTCTCTTTAGCAACAAAACCCCTCCAAACAAGCTTGGCTTGAGTGTAAGCTTCTACATGGTGAGGACTAAGGTTATACTGCACAAAATTATAGAGGGATCAAGGCACACTCATATGCCATGGGATCTCCATGACATGGAGTTGGTCATGCATTTCTTTAAGACCAAAGTAGCCCGACAAGCTCGAGAGCGGGCTGAAAGGATGGATATGCGGCGTCAAAACAAGAGATCAGTGCTTGCAACTCGAAATCTTGTTAAGGAGTTTGAGGACTTGGTGGAAGACTCGGGCTCATCCCAAACTAGGGAGACTTGCCACACCAAGATGCTTCAGTTTTTCTAGTCCATGAAGACTCTCTTTTGTATAGATTTTGATGAGTGCTTGGAGGGAGAGCTTTAGAAGGAAATCCACGGCACAACTCTGGAGGAAAGATTAGCAAGGCTTGAGGAGGAAATGCAACACATCGCCCAAAATCAAGTCACTGCAGATAAGAATACCAACCAAAAACTAGACGAGATAGCCAATATACTTGTGGACAATAGGTTTTGGGCAACCACCTCAACTCATATTCATGCCAAGTCACTAGGTCATCTTCTAGTCCAACACTTGACGTGCAAGGGTGATCTAGTTCCCATGGAAATCAAGCGTGAACCTGAAGTTCCAGCCAACCCAATGTTTTTGTCTCTGATGATGAATCAACTTAGTCAGTATATACTTGTTCAACTACTTAGTTTTGAAGATATGTTTCCTTAACTTGCCATAACCCTTGGCTTATGGGGATGGTTAACACTTAGACTAATCCTCTAATAATCACAACTATTTTTATGAGTATATGTATGTTTTGGAGCTCTTAACTCCTCATAGGCATTTGCTCACACAAGGAAGCAAGCCATTGTATTTTTCCTATGTATAGTTTTCTCCTTTTTTTAATTGATATTAAATTTTATCAAAAATAATATTATTACTAAAATTTAATTATTTTTTATTAAAATCTTAATTTTAAATTCACTTAATTATTAGTTTTTTTATAAAAATTACTTTTAACACTTCATTGTAAATAGATAAATTATTACTTTTTAATATAAAGCTAAAACTAAATTTATTTAATATATAATTTTTAATCATTTTTATATTTAAAATTCCATCCCTATAAATGATTCCGAGACCAAAATACCATGTTTTTATCTTATTATTTTAAACAACAAAATAACGTTTAAACCATTCCTATATAAATAAATAAAAATATTATAAACAACATTGAGAATCATATAAAAATCAATTTAATCAAATAATAAATAAATATTATATTTAAATAATAACAAATTTAAAATAAAATAAAACTCTGAATTGGATCTAGTTTGTGTTTTACTTATAGATGAAATATTAAATTTATAATGATTATAATATTAAAAAACAAATCTATATAAAATGACGAAGTAACAAAATTTTTATGAAAACTTATCCATTAAAATGAGTTATATATTAAGAATAATATAAAAGGAATTATAAAAGAATAAATATAAAAAAAACATATAATAAAATAATATTATATAAGTTTTTTTTATTAAAATGAGTTATATTAAGAATATATAAAAATAATAATAAAATAATAAATATTAAAAAAATATTGTAAAAGAAAAAAATATTTTAAATTATTAAAAATGTTAATTATTATGAAATTGTTATTTAATGTGGTTGTATGCCAAGTATTATAAGAGAAAGTGATTTTTATTTTCAATGCTTGTAGTTGCATAAAGATGGCAAATTCTTTTTTTTCATCGTGTTTTAGGAATTGCAACCCGCTTGTTTCACTATGAAGCTTATGATACTTCATTCTTATCTTACCTACATGTTCTCTTTAAACATAAAAATGAAAATATCTTTAATGCTATTGATATCTTGTAAAGTGACATTTTGTAAACTCGTTCCTAAAAGAAAATAGGATACAATGTATTGTGTTCTAATTTTGAGGTTATATGTTATAAAAACACTTTCTGAATTTACTCAATCTTTTTCCAAAATCCTCTTAAAAAAATACTAATATTAATCTCAAAATCTAATCAAAATCCAAAATATTACCACCTTAAAATACTTTAATAAATCAATCTCACTCTATTAATAAATAATAAAGTTGCGGCATAGAATACATTCTTGATTTAAATCTTTCTTTGCGTTCCTATAAAATTAGAACTCGTGTATTTATTGGGTATTATAAGAGTGCAAAGTGGGGGACTTTAAAAGTGAATAGTAAGTTTCCAACAATGTGTTATCAAGATAATCGTACAAGATAACATAAGTGACAAGAGTTTTGAAAAGGAAGTTATTTTTATCCTACATCACAAGGTTCGTCATTTTAGAATTATTTTCAACACCAAAACAAGCTTTACAACCTCTCTTAATCCTTTTTTCAATGTTATAGTTCCAATTAAGCTTATGATGGATATCGATTCCGATATATCTGTAAGAATCCACTCCCTAAAAATTGTTATTATCATATACAAAATTAGCATAGGTGATCTTCGTGTACTTGTAATCATAACTTTTGTTTTGTCGATGTTAATAGTCATACCCATATTAGAGCAAAAATACTTGAGAATTCTTAATTTTTTTATCAAGATCAAAGGAACATCTTGCCATAAGAACAATTCCGTCAACATAAAGAAGAAGGATGATGACTATTCTAGCTAACGTCACGCTAGCACAACTTGATTCTTCTAAACAAATGTTATAGCTTATCAATGTATATGCCAAAAAGTGTAGGGCAGAGAGGGAAACCTTGCTTAACTCCAATATTACAATTAATATCTTTCTACCACCCCTTAGCACTCTTGTGATAGCTCTTAGCTTGAAAGGAACCTTAATCTCTTCTAATCTATTCCACATGTTATTTTTAGGGATAATTTTAGGGGCAAAATTTATCCCATGGGCTATTTTTAGGGTTTTTTCTCCAAAAAATGATTCGTCGTTTTGCATTTTTTGAAGCCCTGTTTCGCCCAATTTTGATGGGGTAAACTTTTTTCACCCTAAAAATCGCCAAATTATTATATAAATGATATAAAATCCTTGGAAATTGAAATATTTTTTGAAAAATATCGTCAAACATTTTATAGTTGGTGTTTTAAAAATTGGTAAGATTCACCAACATTTATACACTTTTAAATAAGTATGGTTCCTTAAAATCATCCCTGGTTATTTTTAGGAATTGTATTGAAAGCTTTCCTAAAGTCCACAAAGTGGCATATTGGATTTACCATCACGACATTCCTCCATGATGATCCTAAGTGTAATTAAGTGGTATGTGCTGAGTGGTGTCTTCTAAATCCCACTTAACCTTTAGTTATTTTACCTTCACTTTCTATCTGTATGCCCGTATTCTCTTCCAAAATAATACTCAATAGTTTGGATAAGAGAGGGATAATCATAATGGTCTAATAATTAGAGGGATTATTTTTTAACTCACCACCTTTAAAAATAAGAATAATGAGGTTCTCAGTTCAAGGATTACGGAAACCATGCTTAACCACTGGATTGAAGAATTTGCGGATGTGAGCAATGCTGACAAACCTTCTAAATTTTAAGATTTCAGCTTGGTATCCTTCAATGTCATTAGCTTTTCCATTTTCAAGGAGCTTAACCTCAAAATCTATGTATTCTAATAAGAAAACATCTTTTTTGTGTGAGGAGGGTTTGAATGTTATCGATTACATCTGGGAGTCATAATATTTTAAGATAGGAATTCCAATCCTTCAAAGCATTCCTATTGTTTTATTTAGTTTTGCTAGTTATTCAAAAAAAATTCTACCTTTTATTTATACAGAGTATTTTTTTCGTTTAAGGGTGACTGCATGAAGTTAGTGGACCTTTTAGATGTAATTGGATTTTTAGAAAACTAATCATGTTTATGCCATAACCTTTTATTTTCTCAATCATTTCATAAAAAAATGCGTTGCACTACTAGACATTGACCTATACATGCTATATAAAATCCAATGCAACATCATCACATTAAGACCTTGAAAGGATGCACTAACACTAAGCGTATTAATTTTCAGGTCTGCGAGCACTTATATAGTTTTTAAAAATATTTAAATGTATTAATTTTATTTTGGAAAAATCGCACTCCACTAGTACTATCTATCATCTTGTGCATCCACGAAGGTGGGTTACAATTTTTGGCAAGACGAATTCGGCAAAAACAAAAAAAGTACCTCGATCGAGCTTTTATTAAGCCCTCGATTAAGATTTTAACAGCTCGATCGAGGGTTTATTAGAACCTCTATCGAGCTTTTATTAAACACTCGATCGAGCTTCTGATAAACCCTCGGTCAATGGTTTAAGACCTCGATCAAGGGTTAAATAAACGCTCGATCGAGTGTTAAAAATGACCTCGATCGGGCATCTTTAGCCGCTTATAAATAGGCAACAAAATTGTAATGTTTTTAACTCCGTCTATTGAATATGGGTCACAGATTAATTGGGTTAGAGATGTGATTAATCACATCTATGACTCCAATCAATCACATCTATAACACCAATTACTCCACAACTAATATTTAACATAAAATCTGGGGGAAACCCACCGCCCTAGTAGTGCTCCATTCTAATCCTATTTTGTGTTTTGAAGTAGTTTAATGAACATTAAAAAAAAATTAACAATCAATTTCTCAAACCCTTGTCCCCATGGTGATTTGTAAATTGACGAAAGGTCTATTGGTAGAATAAGATGGCAATGTCATGGTTGTTTTTTTGTTTAATTTTCTAAGAGATTTATTATTCGCAGATTTGGTCGAATCTGAATCAAATAATGTTGAAATTCTTTACGTCCCAGAACCTCGATCGAGGGTTTATTAGGACCTCGATCGAGGGTTTGAGAAACCCAAGATCAAGGGTTTAATAAACCCTCGATCGATGTTTGGTTAAGATCCACAGGGAATTCACGTATTGAACCTCTCACATAGCACGTGCGATCGTGGGATATTAAAGAATACCCTTAATTTCGAGAGATATTGACCCAAACTCTTTTTGTTGAAACCCCCTGCCAATACTTAAAACCTCCTCCCCACCCCTTTTTATACCTCAATCCTTATAAACCACCCTACCCACCCCCACCTTAAACCCCTCATCCCCCCAATACCTGCAATATATTGGTTCGATTTTTGATAATTTTAAAACCCACAATATGAACTAACGTGATAGGATATTCGTCAACAAGTGAATCCCCTGTGTTAAGATCTCAATTGAGGTATTTAAATAGCTTGATAGAGCTGTAGACCTCGATCGAGGGCCAAAAAAATAGAGAATTAGCCCTCTTACATAAAAATCAATGTTTCTCTGTGTCTTCTAGGGGTGTAAACCCTGCCATTTATGGCACACAACTGAGCAGAGTTCATACCAATAGATTCATCATCGAATCCTCTATCCATTGAGGTACATCATGCATGCATTTTGGCATTCATATGGGTTTTTTTTAATTAGTTCTAAAACTTACACTTAGAAAACCTGACAACAACTTTGAAGCAACTCAAAGAAAAATATGTAGGGTAAAATATAGACATCCAAAAAATTCATAAAAATGCACAGACTACACATCGACTGTCACATCCCCGGTTTTGACCCCGTTTGCATGATGTATATATTGTAATTAATCGATGTGAGGAGCTCAAGGAAAAAGCCCCACCATCGATTTTGTTGTGTATGTTTCGGCAATGGGGATAATTGCCGATGGTATGTCGTGCTATCCGGCACATTTTAATTCGGCATCATGTAAACCCGCACATCAATTAAAAATAAACCACAACCAGCTACGGCAGTGCAACGTTGAATGAAAAGGGCATGATTCCAAAGGATAAGGGGTGGGGGATGTCAAACCTTGGTTGTGGGGGAAAAACCCATGTTTATCACCTTTATTGTTTGTCACCCTTTTTGTCTCACCCAACCTTGTCAACCTCTTTAATGCTTCAAAGCTGGTGGTTGAGGAGATATGGCTGAGTGGTTGAGGGCAGTTATTGCGTTTGGGAGTGGGGTGGCAGGGCTGTCAGCTCCATACCCACATCCACACTCCACCCACGTCTGCCCATTCTTCTCCCTCACACACTCTCCCTGGTCAGTTCACTCACTCACCACGATTTTGGGTCTGTTGGTTCCTCACGCACAGGTTTTGGACGAATTTGGTCTCACGCAGGCATTTTGTTCCTCTCCATGAGTGGCTGAGCACCCGCTGTCTGCAAATTCGCGTCCTCTCCATTGCTGTGCATTCTCACGAAGAGGGATTGCTTCCCGTTTTTGTCTTCTCCACGTTTTTGGTTGGCCGTAGTGCCCAATTCGTAGTGAGCCATTTTCCTGCTGAGGTCTATTCATCCTCACGCAGAGAAATCGGGTATGTATTTCCCATGCATTTTGCTGTTGGGTGTAAGTTCTTCCTCACGCATAGGGTGTTTGGGTCGTTTTCCCATGTTGTGAGGGCCATTCTCACTGTCATGTTTTGGGGCTGCTGTTTCCCCTGTGTTTTGTTGGCTGTGGTGTTCAATTTCATTTTGAGCCACTGTGGGTTTCCAATTCGTGGGCTAAGTTTCTGTGTTTTGGGACTGTGCATAGTTGCCATTGTTTTACTTTGGAATTGGGCTATTGTTGTTGTTTCCCTGGTCTGGGATGTTGTGGTTGAGTTGTTTTGGCCACGTTAGGGCCAAAACCAACTCTGCGTTGTCCATTGGACTTGAGCTGTGCTCCTCCATGGTTTGGGGCTGTCCCCTGTTGTTTATGACTTCTTCACAGGGCTGTGAAAGGAATTGTTTGGCTGCTGGTATGCAGTGGTTGAACCATGGATTGTGCCGGCTTGGCTTGTCTGTTGAAAGCCTATGAAACCCAGTAGTGTTAGTTCATTGTTTTGTGTCCCCTTGGCTATGTATAAGCCTGCAATTGACCCTTATTCCGGAGGAATCATGCCCAGCTCGGGGGTGGCAGTGTTGCTGAGAGACTGATGAGCACGCTGGCCTATGGTTGGGTGGAACGTTGCAGCGACGTAGCTGGTTGCGGATGAATTCATCATCAAAAGATAAGTGCTGCTCTTCTATCTCTGCAATTATATTGATGTAGATGAATAATGATGAACATGTTGAATGCTGGTTGCGTGTAAATGTTTGCTTCCGTTGTATGATTGAAGATAAATGCATCTGTGCATGCTTAATTCCAGCATTTGTTTTCTGTTTATGTTCATTGGGCATCTTACCCGGCTGTGTTGTTGTGTACGTCGCGTCCTCTTCGCCGGTTGAGGGATGGGGACGTGACAAAATGGTATCAGAGCCATAGTTGCAACAATGGGCCTCTATGGGCCAAGAAGGTGCAGTGACAGAAGGTAGAATTACCTTCTCTGTTCAGCAGAGCAGCAAAAATTTCAGAAAAATCGCCTAAGTGTGAGTAGTCGGACCACAGGAGGAAGTGGAATTCCACCATTGCGGGTGAGCTGGAGAAGTTCCTACCTGCTGTTGCGGAGGGACTGGCAAAGTTAACGTCCGCCGTTGCGGACGAATGGATGAAGTTCGCGTCCGACCGTTGCAGGCTGCGAAGTGATCTACGTCCGACGTTGCGGACGAATGGCTGAAGATTCCCATCCTACCGTTGCGGACGAGTTCACAGAGTTAACCTCCGACCGTTGCGGGTGGCGGAGCGATCTCACGTCCAATTCGAGATCCATCCGATCGCCGACGCCGCAGAGAGTTTGAAGATCCATCCGATCGCCGACGCGCGAAAAGAAAGCTCAGAATTTTGGCTAAGTATGGAACAGTCGGGCCATTGAAGGAAGTGAACTTCCGCCGTTGCGGAAGACTTGAAAAATTAAAACGTCTGCCGTTGCAGATGGCGGAGCAATCCCGCGTCCGATCCAAGAGTCGTCCGATCGCCGACGCCAAAGGGAGATCGAAAATTTGGCTAAGTGTCGGAACGATCGGAAGAGAGAATGGTCCGATGCCCGATGTTTCAAGATTCAGCCGACGCCCGATGTGAAGAGTTCATCCAAGAAAAGAGCGGACGGTTTGGAACTCCTAGAGAGACGATACGGCGGAAGGGAGATTGGTTGGAGAGCCGATACGTCGGAAGGATTGAAGCTTCCAAGGGGGCCGCCGTTGCGAATGGGAAGAACTTCCGAAGAGCCGACGTTGCGGATGGAAAGCAGTTCATCATCCAATGTGAAGTTAGCCGCAGAGCCGCAGTTGCGGAAGGCTGAGAGTTTCCGGGGAGCCGATTCAGCGGAGGACAGAATGGTCCAGGAGCCGATTCGGCAAAGGAAGGAATGGGAAAGGAGCCGACGTTGCGGCTGGGAGATCGAAGTGGGAGCCAACGTTGCGGCTGGGAGATCGAAGTGGGAGCCGACGTTGCGGCTGGGAGATTGACGGAGGAGCCGAT
>LPNX011191398.1:0-21171 GCA_001517045.1 Pseudotsuga menziesii | reverse complement strand
ATCGGCAAGGCATATTGGGAGGGGGTTAAAAAAAATGATTTTGGGAGGTATTTTCCAATATTTTTTGAAAATAGGGGTATTGTTTCATATGCCACAAACAAACGTGCTATGGCATGGTTTCACTAAGTGAAGTCCCCGTGGTTACAGTCTTATTTCAAGAATTTATAGTATATTTATAAATTCTTTTATTTTTAAAATAATTCATAAACAGATTAAATAACACTAATAATATTGTAATAACGAAATAAAGGTAAACAGAAACCAATGATAAATCTATACAAGGGTTCATATCCAAAAACCCCTAGCTACTTTAACCTAATTGATAAATATAAATTTATAGATTTTATTTTTCGAACTGAGTTACAGTCTTTACAATAACCTTATTCATTTACAAGAGAAATCATTAACATCAAATTTATGTCACTAACAGTGAAGAAGAATAACCCATTTTACAGTAATATCATTTATAAAACAATGTATAAATTATCAGGGTATTCAAAACAGAGATCAAGTAAAAACCATGAAGACAAGAGAACCCCCATAATTTAAGAAACAAAGTATGATATTAATTAGCCATAAGTCTGTAAATCATTTTTACAAGTTAAGAAAAGCTAAATACAAGTCACGGCATAGAAGTCGGAGTTACCCTGCAACAAGCAAGGGTTTTGATAACAAAAGCTAAGTAATAACAGAAACTAAGCATCTAAATAATGGAGGAACCGAAGTCGTGCTTCCTTTCCAACTGAAAACCCTTTTTCCCTTAACCATTGCAAGCAGGGATATGCCAGGTTTTAACCGAGGCTTACCCGTTTGGTCTTGAAGCCAATTCAACGTTGGAGAGGATTCCTCCAAGATTAAAGGCAAACTGTAACCTGCAAGCAAAGACCGAGAACTTTAATTAGAAGCTGGGTATTCTAATACTAAACTCTAATTTGATTTTTTTAAATTAATAGCAAGGTAAAAACCTTCACCTATGAGCAAAGAAAACTGGAGCCGAGGAGGTAACCAAACTCGTATGAGGATTGCACTTTGGAGAATCGAACCCTCATGTCAAACCTGTGACAGAGGTAGCGAGGTTCTTGTTAAGGTTTACATCGACAAAGGAGCAAGCCATGAGCAGGGACAGGGGTAACACTACGCCGATATCTCTAAACAACTGGCAGAGATAAGTAAACCACCTCACAGTGTTCCTAAACTTCCAGAAACAAAACCACATTTCCAGACAGTGAACTCTTTAACGCTGCACTACGATATAGCAGTAAAAACTTCAAATTTAAGGCTTGTTACATGCTGAACCAGCGAGCCTCTCATGGACGCAAAGAAAATCAGTTAGTACTGAGCCAAACCCTCGAAGGAAATGAGGAGGATAGGGTTTTCATTTGATTTTATAAATCGGCCTTCGCATGGTGGAGGCTACTCCACATGCCCACTGAAATATTTAGTCTACAGTGGTTCGATCACTATAGTCTCCTGCACTGTCAGGAAAACAAATTATTGCCAATAATTTAAATGGTGACTACAATAATAATGTATATGTTTTGATATTGTATCTTTTCCAATTATGTTAACATTCCAATCAACCTCTCGATGAAGTCAACTATTCATTATATCCATTAGTATGATCTTTAATAAATCATTCTTATCATTGCTTCTCATTATCACTATATTCATTCAATGGTGGAATCGTATATAAACTATTATCAATTGCTTTGGATAACATTAAGATCCATTATTGATAAAAGAATGTAAGTGGAAAATCAATGTTGGAGTTATATTTTTGACCTTTGTCACTAGCACTCCTAATGACCCTTTTTACAAACTCTTTATTAAATAAAAACCATGCTATGTTTAAGTTAGGGTTATGTAAAAACAAATCTGACAAGGGCATTATCCTAGATTCACTTTTAGTAAGTAAAAATATAGGGAGTTCCTTATACACAAGAATGACTCTACAATTGTCGTTAGTCGATAGTGTTATAAACAACGTTATGGTGGGAAGACTCCTTGGAACTTAGTAATCCTTTTGATTTCCGTAAAGGACCCAACTCATCTTAAACCAAACCAATAATTAGATCACACTTGGTTTTTACAAGGTGGTAAGACTATCTAAAGTTAAAGATAAAATATACTTAGTATTATAATTAATATGATAATAAGATTTTACTACATTACTTGTGACATGATAAACTTGGAAGGTCGAACGTAAAGCTCAATGACTTTTTATGCAAGTAGATATTTATAACTGTAGCTGATAATTTATCTCTACTAGGATAGAATCAAAGGTAGATCTAAGGGTTCTATTGTAAGCTTTGCTTTGAAGGCCTTAGATTTATTTTTCATGCATATAATCAGTGTTCTAGATATTAGAAAATAGTAATGGCAGGAAACTATTGTTTTAGAAAAAGTGTCGTTATATTGAATCATGAGCTCTATGTAGAACTTGTAAGTAACTTAGATTATAACTGGAAAGAGAAATATCTGAAGTAGAAGTCATGCTGGTGAAAGACATATAGTATGACAAGGATATTGTTTGTTACGACATAAACTTAAAATATTATCATAGTTGCAAAACAAGTAAAGAAAAGTTACTTTACCTCGTAGTATCTTTGAACGCTATTAAGCAAAATTTTACTCTAGCATTTTATATATGCTAAAGAAGTACATCTGGATTTAACGCTTTAATAAACTCCTACTTGTTCAAAATTTACCTGTTGAACCTGTAAGATCCAGAAATCCAGCTGAGTTAGCAATTGATAAGTAAGCCCCATTTTAGAACATAACTTCTCACCTACTTGACAAAATCAATCATCAATACAGCTAGAAGTAACTGGATGCAGAACATATACATAACATATCAAAATTAAAGTGGCATTAGTTTTTATGTGTTTGAAGTTAATCATTACTTTTGTTAACTGTTTCATTTTTCCGCTAGCCGCTAGTAGTTATCAAACCGCGACTATAGACAATTTATGTTACATTAAAAAAATTTATTTTTTGTGAAAATTTGGGGATCTGACAGTTGGAGCCATATGTAATCTACTAAGTTGCACTTAGGGGACTTTTCAAGTGATCCACCAAGGATTGGAACAAATCACTTGTTCTTACTCAATGCTCAGAAGTTCCATGGTTTCATCAAGGCCAGTTGTGGTATCTTTTGGATGTTCACACCCTTTCAAGGGAATTGTAATAAATGAGATAGCATGAGGTTTTTTTATGTAAAAGGATTGGAATTATTAGACTTGGTCATCAAGATCATCATCCCCGAGTGTTTTTCCCTTGTTAATTATATGACGTTTTTTTAAGCGACATATACTTTTCAAGCTTTTCACTCAAAGTCCTCCAAAGTCGGGATGGAAACTTTGGTAACTTTTTTCTACGAAAGCTTATTAAAGACTAGGGTCTATGTATTATACCAAGCTATTCATATTTCCATAGTTTTCTGAACATCCGATAAGTACCCCCTAGATTTTTTTAATTTTTAGTTTAAAAAAAAAACATTGATAAGGTGTATTTTAATTGTAATATTTCAAAAGTCATAAAATTGGGCCTAGGGATCCAATTTGGTCACTAGGATGATCATTTTTGGAACCAGAGACCTAACTTAACCCCCAAACCCACTTTTGAGAGTCAAATTAGTAATTTTCAATTATTAATTTGGATTTTCTCTCTAAAATGACTTAGACGGTCAAATCAATGGAAAAATAGGAGAAAACCCCAATCCTAAATCAAAGGAATCTTGTCTAGGACCTGTATATGAGGTGTCAAAGTTGTTGAGGATATTTTCTAGGACATTTATGAGCATAGAGGAGCATCTTCAACCATCAAAGGAGGGGATCCAACTCACTTCCACAAAAGGTGGGCAAATTCTCTCATGGAGGGTGGTTTTGCCACTTGGATGAAGTGGTTAGAGGAGATAAAGGCTTCCCAAACCAAGTGTGATGCCTCAATATAGGTGTCAACACTTCACTCCAACACTCAGGCATTTCCCCCACCATTTTCTCAACCCCCAAAACACCTCACACTTGTCAAATTCTCCCCCTTAGGGTTTGAGCTTCTTTTTTGCTATAAAAGCATGGTTTTCCTCATTTGTTCAAGAAAGGATGCATTGAACCTCTGCTTTTGTACTTATGTTTCTGATATTTTGTTAATAAATATTAAAGGCTTTGGAGGCTAGTCTGTGATCTCATTGTGATCTTGTAATTTGGTCAAAATATGAGGTGAAATCTGTGGAATTTCATGCTTTATTTCTTTCGAATGATGTGTTTAGGTCCAGTTAAATTTCAATAAGTATTTTCTGCTGTCAAGTTACTTATGTTCATTTTATTATCAGAATTTTGTAGGAGTATCGAACTGTAGTTTGTTATACTTATGCTCTCCTTCTTCTTTTTTATTAATGAAATGACTGGATAATCCTCGTTCTTTTGAGAAATTGCCTAGTTTTTGCAAATTTGTCGCAGAGTGAAGGGGATTGGAGCTCAGTTGCATCCACTTATCTTTACAACATCCATTTTTCTGTTTCTAATACAATTTTTTTGCAAATCCCTCTCTCCTTTGTTTCTTTCAAGCATGGGCTTGGGAATTTCACTTATCTTCTCTCTAAAATTCAAGATTTCCTCTCGGTTTTTGTTACTTGATGCTTCGTATAATTGGATAAATAATTTTGTATCTGAAATATTATTTTATTCAGCATATATATATCAGATCTAGATTCACTTTTAAATCTTTATCTTAAACTAGATCTGTTTCAATCTTTCAAAGTGTCATTTTCACTAAAAAATCTACAATTTTATGAGCATTTTGAGTAGGGTAGATTATGCATTTGCTTTGATAAATTTTCAATATTATAAAACATTTAACTCGCTATTTTTTAGTAGGTTTTGAGAAAAGGAGGAGGACATACTGCTCAAATTTCAAATTTCGGTCATCCTGGACATAAAAAACTCCATCCTCCGTCCCTTTTCTTCTTTCCTTTTCTCTCCCAGGGACATTGTAAGCCTTTCAATCCCTTTCAAGAATCAAAGTGCAAATCATAATTTTTTTGTTATCATATTGTAAACTCATTAATAAATAAAGCAATTAGACTACACAAGGCCCACACTCCACCCCCCTTAGGGGAATTCACAGTCTCTTTCATGGTTTACGTTTTACTAATCAACACTTGAACACAATCCACCTTCTTGAAAGGCTATATAGATTAGTTGTTTTTATTTTATTCCATCTCAGATTAAGTTTTACGTTCTTACCCAACTAGTTGCCACGAAGTATGCTCTCGCCGCCAACTAAAGGATTTGTCAATTATTGGTGGATGATCAAAAAGTGACACATAGTTGTCGTTCTAATTTGTCGTTAATCCTTTGATTTTACAAAATTATTTGCTATATCGAACTGGAATAATTTTTTTTTCATCAACTCGTGTATGCTCTTTCCCTATGCGGGATTTTCTTGGTCGTTGGGAAATCAAAAGCGATTTTCAACACTTTCTAATTTCTTCACATTAATATGATAATTCGTTAATAAATTAAACTCCCCTTAGAAACATTACAAAAATTCGGTGTACGATAGTTGACAATCGTGGGAGAATTTCTCGAAGGAAGTGGGAACAACTAAGTAGTGACCTTGAGATACAGTCAGGCTACATCCTTGTTGGTGTAGTGTTGGACACCTTCTCAAAGACTCTGATTCAACCCACATTTTTGAGTGAGGAACCACTTTAGTTATCTTCTGGACACATTCTCAGTACTTCCAGTATATCGATAATTCCCTTCCCATAATTCAACTCAGCTCTTAATAATTAAAACTAATCAAGACACACTTGCAAAAAAATTTACTTCAAAAGCATTATTTCACTTCGACTCAATTGGAATTGTTCTGATATGCAATTATTTTATTCTCTCTTTATGTGTTGATGTTATGTTGTTGAATATTTACTTAAATTTTCAAACAATCTTGTATCAGAATTTACTTCAAAAAAACTCCTAAACAACTTACTTCCATCAATAACGACTAAAAATTAAAGATCCTTAGAAAATTGTTTCTTAGGGGCCACCCCCTGGGCTTCGTTAGGAGTTTGGCCTAAATAGAGGAGTCAAGATCAAGTGATAATACTTGACTCGAGACTTGCCCCCAAGAACACACCTAGAATCTTGAATATTTCTGTTGCGCTTAACCCCCATGTGTGTGAAAGACGATAACATAGTTGAAAAAAGAACAAGAACTAAAGTGTTGAAAGCTAACCGTGATCTGTGTGTAAAGAGAACACTCTGAATATTTGAGACTAGGTGAAGAGGGCCAAGGAGGTCATCCTAGCAAAGGAAATAAGGTGAATTAGGATGAAGAAAATGGGGCAGAAATCTTGAGGACTATAATATATTATATAATGCATAACATGAACAACGACAGGCATTGAGTAACCTTAAAGAAGTGTGAAGACCATGATAAATGGCCTTGATAGTTATAAAGTAGAGACATAACTATTAATGAAATCATGAAGAGGGAACCAATAAGGTCAACAATGAGATCATAGATTTGGATAAATCACATCAAGGTCTCTTTCATCGTATTCTCAGGAATGCTAAATCCCAAGTACATGTTCAATATTTATAAGAGATGGAGCTTTCCATTTCCATACTAACGAAGGTGTGGCATATTGAAGAAATAAATGATTTTGGAATTGTTCAATCCTTGAAAATTGATACAATGAATGGCGGAGAATCCTATTCAGTATGACACAACAAAGGAACAATGCAGTGTCTAGCAAGTAAGCATGCATTAAAATTCCTTTATCATATGTTGGATGATGTTCTCCAAATAGATGTAACTATTAATACTGCTAATGGTAGTGTTAAAGCACATTGGGTTGTTTTAGCAACATTATCCCCTATTTTTTAGAGTATATTCTTACATAATCTCAAAGAGAAAGAATCACCAATAATAAATATTGAAGACATATATGAAAAATATTGCATGGAACTTTTAAGCTACATCTTTGGAAGTATCAAACATGAGGAATTTTGGAACCACATAATAGATTTACTGAAAAGTGCTGATAAATATGACTTTTGGGACTTGAAAGAATCTCGCAAAGAAATACTTTTGGAGGATATAGAGTT
Organism: Pseudotsuga menziesii; assembly: GCA_001517045.1. Lineage (NCBI taxonomy): Eukaryota > Viridiplantae > Streptophyta > Pinopsida > Pinales > Pinaceae > Pseudotsuga > Pseudotsuga menziesii. Next base: position 14,062 of record LPNX011191398.1, on the reverse strand, counting down.
TAAAATTGTTCTTGAGAGGTTGCAAGAGGTCTGGCTTTACCAGCTAAGTCGATTGAAGAAATCACACTTGATGTAGTTGTTTTACTTTGGAAAGATCTATGATGTGAGGCTGAATTGAACATGTTTTTATAGCATGATAATAGAGAGTTGACGATTGAGATATTTCAAGAAGATATAAATGTTTGATAGGGGGAGAAACACCAAGAAAGATAAAGAAGCTTGAAATGGGGAGAAATCAAAGGAAGGGATTAAAGTACAAAGAGATGGCCAAATAGATATGGAGATTATGATAGAATTTAAAGGAAATTACACAAAATTTGATGCCTCTTGAAATATTCAAAATCTAGATTTTCTGGAATTGTTAGTTATACTCAAATGTTTGTTACCGTAAGAAAAACACCTCAAGGAATATGCCACCACCATCCCCGCCTACAACACATATAAGGTTCCTATTTAAACAAGTATTTATGAAATTAATCTTTCATGTCATTTTCACTACTTTATATTCGTAAATCCATTTCCATGTTTTGTATATAAGATTATAGGTTAGCCTATTGGGATAGCTCAAGTGGTCGAGTTCTATGAGATTCACACAAGAGGTCTCAGGGTTGATTCCATGGGATGAATATCTTTATATCTACCTTTGTTGGGCATCTCACTTGATGTTCCTACTGGGTTAGGAACTATAATTAACATCAATGGGTTTTCATTGGGTACCATTTGCAAATTCTAGGGAAGTGCCTAGGAGTTTCCTCGCAAGGCATTTTTTGGAAGCTTAAAGATTCCACCAGATTTTAGATTGTTTTAATCTCTGCTTGGACAATGAATCAACATCCATATTCATTTATCTTATATGTTTAAAAATGATCATATCAGAGCGATATGAATTTTCCTTGATATACACAACCATATACTATAAAGTCGCTTTGTGGATCTGATGGTTGTTCTTCATCCACATAATCACCATCACGGAATATCCATAGACCTGAAGTCAATGAATACCTTTTGGATAAAAAACCATAAATAAGGATCTAAGAGTGATTATTGTGCATAATGGTTAGAAGCATTACCTAGACCTTCCTTAAACCCAAATTAATTCCTATCATTTAGAAATAAAACTCCACCCAGGTCACTAATACTCTCAACACCTTTATGATCCCATTAGAGAATCCCCAAAGTATTGTTTTTTCAATTTTAACCTTCCCATCAAGCTGGGAGAGGGGGTTATTAGGATTATTTTTTAAAGTGTTGAAATATAGACAAAGTCTGTGTGGAAACTTGGAATGTAGGGATGTACAAATTGTTAGATAAAAGAGCATTATGAGCAAGTCAGATTCCCCAGAGAAAAAGAAAGATAATAGCCCTCTTCTCGTTGAGATTATGATTTTAAAATCAAACCTAAAAACCCAATGATTAACTGATGCCCCTCCAAACCTGAAGTGCTAGAGGACACAATATAGAAAGGTGCATACTATTTTCCTCATTTTTTCTGCAGAGGATACAATAGCTAAGCCCCCGCGTGCGCCTTTTTGTAGCAAATCCCAGGTAAAAATTCTTTCATTCATCCTAGCCATATATGCATAAGATTTTTTGGGGGGGCTTTAAGCTTTCATAACTTATACCACCACCTTTGGCTCCTGCTATTCCCCAATCCTCAGAAAAATGTAACCTTTATGAGCTGTATATCTTCCCCCAATATTATTCAAACACTGTCTCAGCTTTTCAATTTCATTCTTAATTATGAGATTACATTTCTTAATTCCTCCTCAACAAAATTCATAATAAGGATTCAAGCCCCCAAACACATACAAAATAGATTCCCTTATAAAGAAATATTCTTCTAGATGGAAGGAAATAAGAACCCGTTTAAATCGAACTTCCTTCCTATGAAGAACTATTCTATTAAAGACATGACAATCTTAAGAGTATGCTATCTATAAACCTTCTCCTTATCCAAGTATCATAAAATGATAGTAAATATAAAGACACCAATAACATATTTAAGGACAATTACACTATAATAAGTGGCATGAACAATACATAACAAGATTAAATAAACCAACACAATAAATAACATTTCATTTTTTTATTTAAAAATTTAATAAATATGAACTCGTGAATTCACTTTTGCATTGGATGAGTGATGACATATCATATTGATATGATAGCAGTGTATCCTTGGTAGATGGATGTTGAAACAAAAAAACCATGAGAAAGGATTTGAAAATGACAAGTTTGGAAGAATTCAAATCCATCAACGAGAATATTCAAGAAGAGAATAAGTAGTTGAGGGAGAAGTTGCATTAGTCAGAGAAGAAGATTGAAGAGTTGTAGTGTGAAATTCATACCCCATATTCATTAGCTTTATTAGGAGATATTTGAGGGTGGAACCCATGTGCACCATTCATTCATTGAATCATGTCCACATAATATTGACCAATATCTAACATGGGAAAGCTTGGAATTTGAGGGTTTGTTAGAGAAAAATCCAGCTGTATCTAACATGGGAAAGCTTGGAATTTGAGGGTTTGTTAGAGAAAAATCCAGCTGAAGCAAATGATTTTCTTATGAAACAAAAAGAATACAAATAATCTATGTAGTGAGCAAGAGATGCTCAGGCTTGAGAAATTCTGGAGCATGTTGTTGAGTGTTCGGTTTTAGAGAGATGTGTAACATTTGAAGATTGTTTGTCTTGGGAGAGAATAAAGTAAATTCTTTACATAGTGTATATTTGTTCCATTCAACATCTTCTCTTCAATTAATTTTAGAGGTTTTTTTTTCTTTAATTTAATTTAATTTAAATTGATTGGGTTTTGATAATTTTTCATTTTGGAAATGACACAGGTTTGAGGACTATTCTCAAATCATGTGAAGTAGATTACTTACGCATTCCATGAGAAAGCAACGACAATTGGAAGTGCACCATTATTTTCTACTCCAAATCATTTTCTAAGTCACCCTAGAGTTTAAATCCAATGATCATATTCACATGTACTTAATTATCGCAGCATCAATTTTACGAGCTAATACATATGGAATTCCCATTCCTAAATGGGATTATATTTCAAAGAAGTTAACATAGGCAATTGATAAAGTGCATATTTCATTTTTTAAGTTGAAGCAAGCGGTGAAGATTGTGACAAATGAGAAGGATACAAATATGCATCCTTTGGCAATTGATGATAGTGAAATGACTAATAATCTAATTTGGATGATATAAAGTGGAGTTAAAAATATGAATTTTGTAATTATATATTTCCCATCAAGTCTAAATACTTGTTGAATCTAGTCTTAGGTATTCCATTGAAAACATCAACATATATATACTTTTGATTTCCCTTGTCAACCAATGCATCAAAATGAGTAATATCATGGTTAACTATAGTCAAGAGAAAAATTTTGAATCTATAAGATCCATCACTATACCTTCTAGTTTGTCATATTCTTCCAAAATATTATCAAGATACTCAAAGGAGACATAAATGATAGAATCAATATTCTCAACTAGTAGTTAATTCTTGAGAATAATATTTAGGACATAAATGTTTTTAATTTTGTTCATAACTTCCTCATATATGTTGTCCTTTTTCACAATGACAAAGTGTGTCTCTCCCCTCCTATACCTAAGATACTCAACACTTGGCCTACGTAGGATTATGCCTTAGAACTTCACATGAGCTTCACATTCTAAGAGGGAGAATCATTTGATGACCCTAAAAGGTAGGATTGATATGTGAATTAGGAAGACGTGTTGAATTCTAGTTAGCCAAGAAGAATGAGCAATTGTCCATCCAGTCGATACATATCATCATCAACAATAGCAGGAAGTTGTTATTTCTTAGACAAACTTAAGAAGTTGATCACAGACTCACTCAAGTTGCCTTCATTTGTTCCCCACATAGAAATATTAGAGTTTCTACCTGAATCCATTACCTTATGCCAAATATGCATGTCATATCATCATAAACATAAGAGTTATTTTAAGAAAAAAATTCTTTCATAATTGGTTCCTTTCCAAATCCATATCCCTTCTGTGTCCTTGATGCTTCCTATAAAAATTCCAACGAAAATTCATCTATAGTCTATAAGGAGCAATTTTCAACATACATTCTCTAGTGAATATAAATTTGTTTTCCTTCAAAAAATAAGTACCCATAAATCACGTTGGTAGTCCACAAAACAAAATTTAAATTCAAACTATCATGCAATAAACATACAAAAAAACCCAACACCAAAAGGAGCAATTCATGTAAGAGATCAATAATATGTGGTTGTGGGTTTAATATTTTTATTCAATGAGTTAGAGTAGATTAGTACAATTGCATTAACTGGAAAGAAAGTTGGAAAAATTTGTGTCTTTGCATATTTTCTTGCTCTGAATCAATGCAAACGTCCATGGCCCCTTTTTGTCATCCTTCAGCGATGATATACTAGAGAAATTGGAAAGGCATGGAGCTTTATCCTTTAAGGATAGTTTCTTTGAATATAATTAGATTTGGATCACTAAAGTGAATAAAAAGGAAACTACATTTCCATGGAATGGATCCTGATTGTACACATACAATTTCATGTCCTTTAGAATAACTAATGCCCATGTACTGTCATATTACCTAAATTCAAGCAGTAGATTACACACATTTTTTGTATATTAGCTTTTGCCAGAAACCATAGAAGAAATAATTGAAAAGAAGAAACAAACTAACCTCTATAATGTCTACAGACCCAAGGAACCTTGAACAAATGCATAGATTTTCCACTCAACCACTACAAAATTGCTTCCCATTCAGCCAATATCAATACTCAAATTGTAATCGAAATCAAGCTTCATGCTAACTCTTGCAGCATTATATAGGTACAAAATTGTCCCCAATTTACTAAATCTTTGCACATTTCTCTCAAATATGATCTATTTCGGAGTAAAAATATTCTTCATCTAACAAAAATGGACTGTTGGAGGCTGAAACTTGAAACTCCTCAACGCTCATGAGTCATTTACCATTGAAAGTAAAACCTTTGGCTTTGGTCCTCCATTAATGCAAATTGACGAATGTAGGATGATTTATCCAAGGACGGGAAGGTAATGATAAGTGGTATAGAAAAATAATTGCTCCACAACCTCAAATTGAGGGAGAGCTAACTCCATTTTACCTTATAACCCACAAATCGGGGGGAAAACTACCTTTGGTTTACCTTATGATCCAGAAATCGAGGGAAAACTACCCACTATTCTCCTCCAAAAATGAAATATCAGGGCAAACAAATTATTTTTTTAATAGAAGCTGAAGAAGGTTTTATATATATAAAAAAAAGGCTCAGCATAGCCATCCTTACAGTCTGAAATCAAAAAAATGCTTTGTTGCAGTAGAGTTTACAGAAGCAAATAAGCAAACTACAAAAAAGAGGGATTATCTGATTCTTTTCCTGAAACTGAGATTGCCCCTGTAGGGGTATTGTCTAATGAACTGATTGTTCAACAATAAGCAAAAATACATAATAACCTAAATAGATTTCAGCAAAACACAAAAACTGCAAGAACAATGCCAAGAAAGAGAGGCCTGTCATTTTTGAGCTTCATGGGCGAGGGTTGGCTTTCCAACCGAGGGCTCCTCCATCTGTTGATCTCCTGGAGTTTCATGGCAGTGGCTGCCTTCCACCATTTTGGTTAATTTCTAAACATATTCCTTAAGATAGTCGACTTTTTCCATTAACTCATGCAGATCCATAGTGTTGTCTTCTATTCTCGAAGCATGACAGTCTAGTTGGTTGGAAATATACCTGGCATCATTAGCAACATTCCGGGTGTTGTTGACACTAATTCCCACCATATTAAAGACCCATTTCACTCCACTTTGAAGGCCTAAGAGTGTCAACTTAATTTCCTGTAGATCCTTAGTAGAAGCCATGCTATCTATCTCCCGAATATCCAGCAAAGGCCACTATGTTAAATCAGAATAACTATAGGAAAATATACCTTAATCGAGAAGCTGAGAAGGAAGGTTCTGCTCCTACACTAGCCACGAAGAATCAGAATTGTCTTTCACTTCTTGATGAAGCACCTCACTGTCAGTTTTAGAGCTGAGTAATCCAGCGAAGCGACAAATATAATCTTCTTCTGGGAGGACGATGAAAGGGGGGAGCTTCTCTATATTTTGAGGGATCCTAAGATTTTTCATGGCCAAGAAATATGTGATGCGTGTGAATTGAAGGTTTGGGCTGTCAATTAGCTGGAGGATGAGAGTCATACTTAATTCATCCCAGGAGTTGGCAATACCTCTTTGCTGATCACGACATGTTGGAGGACACGTGCTCTTGTTAGCGATGAGAGCGATGAAGGGGTGGTGGTAGAGAGGTCCCTTTAGAACTAGATTGTTAAGGAACATGTTTATGATAGACTTGGTCTCTAATTGAGACTATACCTAACTTGTTATTAACCCTTTTATTGGCCAATTTGTCAGCTAGACTGTTATTCTGTTTTAGGATGTGGTAATAAGAGATCTGAAGGCTGGAGCTCATCTTGATGATTCCTTTGTGCAAACGACTACAATTGATAGCACCATCAATACGACCATTCCTCATTTTCTGAATTATTTTTTTAGAGTCTCCAAATACAATGACCCTGTTAATGTTTTCTTTTTGAACCAGATCAATTCCAAGAAAGAGGGCAAGACATTCGGCTTCAATATTGGTTTTTCATCCAATTCCCCAGGCGAAAGAAACTATTGAATTTCCTCTAGGATAAAAATTATCCCACCCACACCTGCCTCCCCTGTAGGGGAAACAAATTGTTATTCACCTTCATTACTGGAAATACAGGGGAGAAGTCAAGATTTGAGCTATAATTGACTAGGCTAAATTCCATTTTCCCTCTTTCACGGTGTGGATTATTTGATTTCACACAATTATGGGTTTAATAAATAGTGGGCTAATATATTAAATTAAAAAAAACCTTTGCATACTAAAATTTTCCTCCCCGTTTTTTTGTGACCCCTATAAAATCGCCTATGGGAGGGTCATGCACTTTCTTTGATCAAACCCACTCATTGCCGTTTGCACAACTGAATTCTGGAGAATCAAGCAAAGGAAAAGCAATAGATATATGGACAAATCCTCTACATCAAAAAGTGGCTTGCGCTTGGGAACCAAGGAAATGCTTTCCATAAACTGAATCTATGCCAAAATATGAAGTTCATTATAAGCAAATTAAGAATAACAAACCTCTAATGGTGGTAGTGGTGGGTGAAATTATAGATAAATCAAGAGCATGGGCCTATTTTTATGCAGTTGTTTAAGGTGATCTATCTATAGGTGGAGTTGGGGGGATGATTTATCTTTAATACTTCCATTTTCTCAAATTCAAAGTGGGCCTAGGATTGAGTATCAATGACAAAGCTAAGTTAATGGATTTAAAACTAGTCCTACGGGTGATTGTTGAGAAAGGTGTAGAAATATCCAAATCATGGGTGGCTCTAAGGTGGTGATTGACTGGATGATGGGGGACAATGCCCTATAAAACTTTGTTTGAAGACTTATCTATGAGGATATTCTTATCATAAAATATTATATTAGTGAAGTGTCATGACTGCATCTATACACACAAAGGAACAAGACTGCATATACACTATCAAATGAGAGAATGCAGATGGCTAGTGGTACTTAACAAAGGTGGGAACAATAGGAGGATGTGTTTCTTTAACATGATGCTAGACCATTTCTTTGCGGATTGGCAAAATAAATATTTTATTATGTTGATGGGGATGTGGGTACATGTTGTATAATGATTTGATGATGAATACAATATTTTCCTAGTTATATTTGGATTATGTCTTGAACATAAGGAAGGGATATATAGGGAAAAAGTACGCAAATTATCCAATTTCTAAGGTAAGGCAGTGATACCAAGGCCTAACATTTGGATTTTCATTATTATATTTAGTTGTGAAACTCCACCTACCATCTCCAAAGGATAATGGACAATAATAAAGGATAAAAATTGGAGGTTTTGGTTACTAGTTACAATTTGAATCCAAGAGCCCCTAGAGGTTTAGACAAAGTGGCGATAGAGTGTATTGTTAAGGAACTCCTTACAACTTCATAGGTTCAAGCCTCAACTATCATGTGCCTCATGCTAGGGGGCTATGTAGATGCACCTACGAGTATAGTCGTAGCGAATGAGAATTGACTATGTGTCACGCGAGTTCAAACACTATCCCAATTATCGATTCCCTAGTAAACAAAATGTGAATCCAAGCTTTACTGAACAATCTAAACCGCACTGTACCCAATTTGACATGTGACCCAACTCATATAATTGTTATACAATAATATATTTAATTTATACTTTAATGTGATACATAAAATTTATGGAATAAACGTTATCAAAGTAAACATAAGTCTAGTAAACACACAAAGAGTGACCACAAATAGCATAGAGAGAAGTTGCGGAGTAAAGAAAGCATTCAATGTAGAAATTAAAACATTTTCCTTGGGCATGGAACGAAACAAGCTAAAATATCCATAACACAGAAAACAAAGCATAATAAAGTGTAAAAAATAAAAACATTTTCCTTGGGCATTGCAGGAAACAAGATAAGAAATCCACAAGACATTCAAGAAAAATTTTAAACAATCGATTACCATTATTGATGACATGTGAGAAAATATTTTCCTACATTAATTTCACCTTAAAACATGGCTCCAATGTCCAACATATTGTTCCACATTAAAACATGGATGCACAACTACCAAGTTATTGAAAAGGATATGAACATGACGTTGAAAATAAAGCCATTATTCAAACATGGAAGCACAACGACCAAAGTTTAAATGAAAATGATATGGAAGAACTATTTATTTATTTTTTCAATATCTTCCATCTAAAACAAGTGCGTTTGACATTATAACAACTATACATTAAGGTGTAATTTTGATCACCCACACACAAAGTCATATAACAATATGAAGTCATGGTTACCATAACAACCAACCAAGAAATATATGTGAAAAATAAAGTTGACTATTTCATTTTCCTCCCATATAAAATAAAAATGGCAATCTCTTAACAAAAAGATTTAAATTCACTATTTTTCATTTGCTTTAAATAATATTATAAATTTTGTTCATTAAATATAGTTTAAGTAGTTGCGAGAAATGATTATTACCTTCTCCACCTGTGTTCAATTTTTATAAGAGACACAATGATCTTATTGAGCCTTTATGTATTAATTATATAATAATTAAATGAATTATATAAATCTTGCCATACCTTAATTCTACGAAATAACAAATATTAACATATTTCCTAATAAATATAGATACAATAAACCACCATTAAAAAAATAATAATTCAAAAAAACTACACTTATAAATAAAAAAATGTATATAATAATGGCTTCTACTTTGATAGATGCAAACAAATAAAATGAATCATTAAAAAAACCTAAACTTATAAATGAAAAATGTATATGATAATAGCTTCTACTTTGATAGGTGCAAACAAATAAAATGATTCACAATAGACATGTAGACTTTCTTTATGCGTGTGAGTAACCATACATATAATCATCATCACATGAGAATAACCATACATACAATCATCATCATAAACATGTAGACTTCCTTTATGCGAATATAAAATAACTACACATATAATCATTATAATATAATTGTCATATTATAATGGTTCATTTTCTATTTTGTTAATTTTATAATTATTTATCTTTTATTTTGCTAGCTAGTTTTATATTAAGTGTTTTTGTTCATTTAACCCATGTTTAGGAAATGTTGAAATAAAAAATGACACAACAATAATAATCTGATAATCATATTTTTATTCGCATAATCATTAAATTTATTAAGCTTAATAAACTACATTAATAATTTATCGCATTGTTAAATGATTTTTATTATTATACTGTATGAATGTTTCTCATTGTTAAATGATTTTTATATGTACAGATTAAGATTGTTTAACATTGATTAATAAAATAGAAGTAGAATAGAAAGTAAATTTTATATAGATCTATGTTATAAATTTTGTTGCTATAACTTTGATTTTTATCGTATTAATTAATAAACAATATGAATTTGATATAGATTTATATGATATGTGTTGTTTTATTTTTTATTATTATAACTTTGATTTTTATCGTATTAATTAATAAACAATATGAATTTGATATAGATTTATATGATATGTGTTGTTTTATTTTTTATTATTATGTAAAATGCAAGATTAATGGTTAAAGATTATAATTTTAGTTTGAAATAGATAATTTTGAATAATAGAGTAATGAACCTGTGATATAATATAATTAGTATATATTTATTTTAGTTTTAAATTAATTATTTTTAAATAAAGATTTATTTTTGACGGAGAGTTTTTAGGTACAAAATTTTCAAAAAAAAATTTGCAATGTAAAAAAGGTGTATATTTACAGAGATTTCATCTCTATAGATAAATCCTTCCTGTTAGAGTGAGAGCTAAAATGGATTTATGTTAGTGATAAAACAATATTAGATAAGATCATAAAAGATAAATGCTGCCATAATTATTAAAAAGACATATAAATTGCAAAGAGATAAAGATAGACAAATTTCATAATATCCATATCAAGTAATTAATTGAACATATCCAAACTTACACTTATTTAAAATGATATCAATTAGTAAATTAAATAATATATAGTATCCCACTTTTTTTTTCCAAGGAAAAAATTCGTAAATGCCTTTATTTACATTCAGCAAATGGCACAAAAGTCCATTATCACAAAAAGACCCAACCTTAAAGCTGGTAAATACTGTCCAGTTAAAACTCCATAAAGAGTTCAAAAAAAAGCAAAAATAAAGTCCAAAGGCATCATAGCCATAACAAAATAATAAACAGTTTCAAAACTGCTCATATAATTGTCCAAAAAAACTTTGACTCCATCCACAGAACTGCTCATAACATTTGCAATACTATCTCTGCATCATCATCCAAAAAGTTGTCTCTAATAAAAACCCTTTTAGAAAGGTATCCTTCAAGACAATGCCCCATACTAGCATAAAACCAAATATTATGTTCAAAGGCCTAAACCATATCAAAAATAATAAAACAGTTTCACAACTGCTCATATATATGTCCCAGAACATTATCACCAAAACACATAAAAACAGCTCAAACCGGAACTGAACTATGCATCATTGTCCAAGATAAGAAGGAGAAAACAGATATCTCGAACAATACCAAAGTCAAATTGTTTTTTAGAAAACCTGAAAGGTTTCCACAACTGCATCTGCTCTATGTTCCATAATTGACCAGGATCCTTCCAATATCCTTCCTCCAACTTTTGCCAAAGCATCTGTAGAAGAATTTCTTTCCCGATAGATATGTTGGAACGACACATAATCGAAAACATCAGTAATCCTATTGACATCCCGAAGAATCATGGATAATTCTAAATTCATTAATCGATACTTACCAAATGCCCAGTTAATAACTAACTGAGAGTCACCGAAAATCTAAATTTTATCCAAGGAGTTCCTTTGAGCCAGAAGAAGAAGTAGCTTGAGGGCACATAATTCTGCAAAATTGTTTGTACCCACACCTAATCCAGCTTTAGAAGAGAAAAAGTGAGCATCTGATAAAAACAACATACCTCCAGCTCCACAAAACTTTGGATTCCCTGCTGCAGAGCCATCAAAAAAACCCCATGCAAAGGTTTTATCAATAACTTCCACAAATATAGTTCTAATCGAAACCACAGAATTCTTTTGAGGAATATTCTTCATCATTCCCAGACTGAAACTAGCTACCTATGCAGGAGTTAAGGAAAGATCCTCAAAACAAGATAAGTTGCTGGCCTTCTAGATGAACCATAAGACAATAATAGGTAATGGTTTAATATTTGCCACTTCTGAATTTAAAAACCAAGTTTTGAAACAAGTTGTCATAGTTTCTCCATTCCAAAGATTATTGAGTCTCAAATTGTCCTCAATAATTAACCAAATAGTCTGAGTAAAAGGGCAATCCACTCCAATATGAAAATTGGATTCACATTCCATTTTGCACAAAAAACACCTACCAGGTCCTTCTCTACCTTTCATGATAAGGACATCCCAAGTCAATGCTTTAGGGTCAGTGCAAGAAGATGATGGACCTTTAAGATGCAATCCTAGTTTTCAAAAACAACATCATGCTACCAAAAAATACATCAACCCGAGCCTGACATAGCACTTGGTATGGTTCAACCCCGGCCTGACATGTCATAAAACATGTAGGATAGGAAGACACATCGCGCACGCGTTATAGAACTACAAAACGTGTACGCGTTATATAACTATAAAACGCGCACGCGTTTTGTAGTTCTAAAACGCGCACGCGATATGAAAATTATAAAAAAATAAAAAAATACACAGTCCCGAGCCCATTTTCATTATCAGAAACGCGATTTCGACGCGCATCGCAGCGTTTGGAGCGTTTGGAGTGAGATTTCGACAGGCATTGGAGCGTTTGGAGCTGATTCAAGTGGAAGGGAGGAGATTTCACGCCCACCATTGGTTGATTCCTATACCCTCTCTTCATTTTATAACAAAATTACCATTTTCCCTCTTATAGTTATGTATTTTAGTTCAAGGTTTCTTTCTGTGTTTGGTTTTCTAATATATATAATAGTATCATGCTTTCAAACATATTATATAAACTCCATTTTTCCTTTAAACAAATATCAATTATATTCATATAAGTTTTTGAGGGCATCCATTAGCTAATGAGATGAAAGGCTTTACATAAAATTAATTCCATGAGTATTGGGCTATGAGAGAATCTATGAGCTATGGAACAAGCTAATATGTCCTCTTTAATGATGAGGATTTAGCATTTGGCTCTTTCTCTCGGGCCATATACATCTCTATGTTGGTCGATTTTTTATCTATTTTTAATCTTTTCGTTGGTGGGTTATTTATTTCGTACGATGTGTCATATATCAAATGGCATATTGATTTTCATTTATTTGTTGGATAAAAATATATAACCAAGCAATAATGATTATATATAATGAAACAATAATATATATGAATGTTGAAAGATAATGATTTGGCAATTGAACCGGAGTCAAATCGGAAATTTCAGTTGGCTACCCAAAGAATTGTTTTGGCAGAATTGTATTGATTTGGTCTGATTTGTCATATATATATATATATATATATATGTGTGTGTGAGAGAGAGAGTTATATTGTGGATCTGATTAATGGCCATCAACCATGTTTTATGATTCCTCTTATATATGTTGTGTCAAGTGATGTGTGTCTTTGTTTAATATTTATTTCATACTCACATGGAGTGTTGTTTTTTATAATCGTTTTGCATTTGGTGAATATTAGTTTATGGTTCATCTTTGGAATGTCCTCTTTAAGGATGGGAATAATGTAGTGTATATGGGAATATATATCTTCTCTTTAATTATCAATTGATCAATGTTTGCAAACTCTCATATTCAATAAGGGTTGGAATCATTAAAGCCTCCATTAGGGTGATGGGGTCAATTTGGAATCAAAATGATAAGAGATCATGTTTGGGGATACTATGGAAAATCAATACTAGGTTCGGGTTAGAGTAGGTGAATTTGACATGGGATTTCAAGAGTTTCAATAATATTCTAGTTGTTTTCACCTTCTAGGTTTCCCTTGTTAATCTCAACCTCATTAGAAATGGACAACCACATAACATGGATATTTTATCCACCCTATGTTCCATCATTAGTAATTTTTGAGGAGTCATTATCTCATTGATATCTAGTCTTCATCCATTCTAGGTTCTCTCAATTACATAACTTATAACCCTATGAGGCATGCAATTAGAATCAACCATATTTTTGTACTCCATTCAAATGCCAACATTTCCTTTGATATTACTGATTTTGGTGCCAACTAGGAGAAATACTATGTCATCAACCATAGATATTTAAAACAAACTTTACTAGATGTGTATTCACCATATATACTTGTTGGTAGCAACCCACTTATTGCAAAGGCATGTTAAACACAGTTTATTTTGATGGGGTTTCACAAATTTTTGTTATCTAGC
>LPNX011191382.1:121126-200421 GCA_001517045.1 Pseudotsuga menziesii | reverse complement strand
AATCTGTTTATCCAATCTGTTCTTGTCTCTTGCATCTGTGTATATTCTGTATATTTCTATATGTATTATTGGTAACCTTATGTGATCTGTGAGATTACAACAGGTACAAACAAGAGCATTCCTTTTCTTACTACGCTCAAGCGAATGGATAGGTAGAAGCAGTGAATAAATCACTCAAATCCATTCTCCAACGAACCATCGCACAAAGCAAGAATAATTGGCATATTATGTTAAATCCTGCTTTTTGGGCATATAGAACTGCTGTTAAGACTGCCACGGGTTTTTCTCCATATCAACTTGTACATGGAGTGGAGTCGATATTGCCAGTTGAATGCGAGATTCCTTCTTTGAAGCTAGCCATAGAGCTCTTGCCAGACACTTCACCATTGGAGGAGCGTTTGGTCCACCTTGAGCAACTTGATGAGTAGGGTCGAGATGCCTTGGTGGCTCTAGAAGTAAATAAGCCTTGCGTAAAGGTCCAGTACGATAAGTCTATCTGTCCAAGGAGGTTTAGTGAGGGAGACTTGGTCCTTTTGTGGGATCAACCGAAAGAACCCTTGGGGGCAGGAAAGTTTAACCCCATGTGGCGTGGTCCTTACGTCATTAAACGTGTGTTAGAGAAGGGCGCTTATGAGTTAGTGGATTATGAGGGAACGGCCTTGGTGGAGCCTAGAAATGGGCTCTATCTCAAGAAGTACTATGCATGATTTTCAGCCAAGGCTAGTTATTGTATATTATTGTACACTTTTCAATAGTTAGGTTTTTTTCTTATGGTGATTGGGTTTGTAATTAGTTTCTGTTTCTTTTGGCAAATGTCAATGGAATCTTCCACCTTCATAGGATTCGCGGATGGTGCGAGTCGTCACACTCAACACTCAGCCTCTGCTGCTTGGGTGATTTATACTCCTATGGGTCAGGTATTGTCTTCAAGAGGCATATGTCTACGGCCATCTTTCAACAATGTTGTTGAATATAGTGTCGTTATTAAGCTTCTACGGGATGCCATTTTACATGGCGTTCTCTCTCTTGAGGTACCTCTTGATTCGGAGTTAGTAGTGTCACAGCTTAATGGTTTGTACCATGTTAGAGATCTGACATTATTAAGAAGATTCTTACATGTGAGATTATTAGAACGACAATTTGACAATATAACATACATACATGTTCCAAGAATTAATAATCAAGTTGCTAACTCATATGCTAACTACATGTTAGATTGCAATTTGTTTCATACACAATGAGCTCATCACAAGCATAAATTTTTACACATGTAAATAAATAAACCGATCATCATAAAACTTTTTATAAACATCCAAAATGTGGTAATACATAGTGTCATAATACAAAAATGGGGCTCTCGAGCCACCAAAATATAATACACGGTAATACAAAATGTATCACTCCCAGGTATCTAAGCCTGTGGAGGAGGAGGGGGGTTGTGATCGTGGAATGTCACTACGACTCTAGCTAGCCGTCGAAATAGCCGCACCCATGCTCGTGGTACACCCACCGCCTGGCGATGCATGGCCTTAGGCAAGTCCTCGACTTGCGCCATGGGTACTCTATGCGTCAGCCTCACGAAGTTGGTATGAATGCTTTGGAACGTCCGCTCCGCATCCACACCTGTGATATCATCTCCTCTTCCCCTCCATCTATGACGAGGAAGCCTTTAGGCCACCGTGGTCCCACATCTGCATGCATATGGTAGATGTCACTATGTATTGTCACCCAAAAACATGTCTTTTGATTCCATATAATCAGAAAACACAAAAAAAATTAATAACTCAAAAATTTAAAGAGAGGGTCGAGATTCGTTACCTATGTCACCGTATGTCGATCCTGGTGGTAGCGGCATGTTCGGGTCCCCCTGAAATATATCCCCACATAGGGGTAGTCAGCAATGGAAACTATCTGTCATCACCACCACGGAAAGAAATTAGCTGGATAGGGGTTGGACACCCTACCTCCACCCAGTTCGTGCATCGCATCCGCCCAATGCCGTTGGCCCAGATCTCGAACCCTGTGTAAAGGAACGCCAACTCTAGGGATCAATCCTGGAACACGCTCGAAGAAAAATGTGCTCAGTATGCTGCTGAAACCAAAGTTTTGCACTCTGCCCATATTGCACTCACTGAGCTGATGTTTCATGTTGCCCAGTAGCGCAGTGCTCCAATCGTATACCGTGGGTCTCATGCACTCCACTGCATAGAACATCAGAGGCTGCGAGGCCTGGTGGAGTGAAGCCAAGCCTGCTATCCTATCCAGTTTCAGTAGGATGGCCTTTAGGCCCAGCACCTATATGGAGTTAGTTGGGATCTGACTCCCCACCTTCTCCGTGTCTGGATAGCAGTACACCGCAATGTACTTATCTATAGTCAGGCCACCTCCGAGCCCACGAGAACGTAGGTTCACTACTTCCCCCCGTCATGAAAGTCCAGTAATAAAGTATATGTCCTCCACTTCTATGGTGAGGGACATCCCGTCTATCTGGAACAACTCTGAGTCTGGGTCCCAATAGTCCACTAACATCTACAATAGTCCTGGTTTGGCCCTTAAGCCACCAAGACACCAAAATTTGTATAGCCCACATGCACGTAATGCTTGTTGAGCCTTTAGATCGGCCCTTACTGCCTCTTCTACATCACCATGTTCACGTTCTCTATATTCTAGGACCATCCTGCACAAAAATTTTGAATTTTGTCCATTAGAACACTTGAAAAACCTTAAGCGCGGCCTCATATGCGACTGTTTGCCAAACAGCCGCGTATGTATGCAGCTTTGGGGGCATTTCCCACGTATATCCAGCCCTATATGCGGAAAAACCCTCGATTTCCGCGTGGGCCGCAGCTCCTATTTTGGAATGGCCTAGAAAATAAAATACACCATGGAATTTGACAAAATTTGCATCTAAATGAAAGAGAAGAGCATGGGTAAGTACCTGGAAAAAACGGTAGTGGATTCCGTCAGCTGGATCTCCTGGAATTCGCTGTTGAAGTTCTAAGCTTAAATGGGTAAAAATTTCAAATGTTTTATAATGTTTTGAATTATTTTCTATTTATAGAAATTTTTCAAATTTGTACCCCCTTTCCTATAGTTTGGACCGTTTCTAATCTGTTTGGACCGTTTTTGGACTAATTTATGATGTAGGAGACCTTTTTGAGTGTCGTTTCAGCCATTGGATTGACCCATTCGTGCCGATTTCAAGTATCATGTATAAACTGGCATATAGGTTAGGTTTCATCACCATTTGCATTTCGCATGACCTTATGACCGTTTCATTATAGCCTTAGGTACGAACCCGCTCTATTATGTCATGGAACCTTCTTGTTGTTTTAGAAGTGGCATGATATGAGTGGTAGAGCTTGACCTTACATGGGTACCCTAGTTAGCGCCTTATTTTCATTTGGTACCCATGCTGACATTTGGTCCCTTAGGGTGTGGGAGTCCATTGTATAGTATTTCCATGACATTTCGCAAGAGCCTCATACTCCTCTTGATCTTTTGCTAGCCTATTTCCCTCAGGACTCCCTTATGTCAAGTTGTAATTGCATTATCATGAGCTTTGCCTGCCTTATTGAGCCTTACGCCTGCTTCCATGACATTGAGTTTCAGTCATATAGCCCGAGCTTGTCTCATGTCTAGCCATGCAAAGCCATTTTATATATCCTTTGCAGCTTGATTCCCTATTTTTACCTGGAGGGGATTTTCCCCCGAGTGTCGTTATCCTACACATGTATCCTTGCATTGAGCATAGGTATGTTACACTACTTGGAACTAGTTTGTTTGCCCATATGACAATCGTTTCCTCCTAGTCTGTAACTGTAAAGCAGTTTTATTCTTTTTCAAGCTTTTTAAATATTTGAAAAAGTCCAAAAAAATCAAAAAAACAAAAAGCCGGACAAGGAAAGATGTTATCTTTTGGCAGCTGTCGAGTCGTGTGGCCTTCGAACAGAGCACTATATATCACATCCATTGGTTGGGTTTATAATTTGACTTTAGGAGCTGTACTCATTTATCTGAGTTTATCTCCACTGACTGGTTAAGCTTCCAGTCCCCATGGAGCCTTTGTCGATGCCTCCTGTATCGCAGAGATGTCCCAGTTTTGTATATCGTGTCTAGGCTACCTTTATTCAGTCACCATTCGTCATTATGATCTTGTTCAAAGGAAGTTGAAACCTGAGTCGGCCATTCCTCAGTTATATTGAATTTGCATGTCGGTCATTCCCGGTACAGTTACTGGTTCATGCACCTTATGATCGAGTCCTTCCACATTATACAGCTTTGCTACGTGTTGGATGATGGGGGATGCCTTAATGCCCTCCTTCCAGCAAATTTCATCCCATCGACTTCAGATCATTTATTCTGGGATTGGAATCTAGAATCATTTTTGAGTGCCTTGAGACTTGCTGTCATCAGTGGCAGGTTCTCTCGCCATCGACAGTTTTTGGGAATACATGAATGTCCCCTGATCGATGGATCCTCTCAAGTGTTCGACCTCAACACATCTATTCACACTTGTTAGTTTGCACTCTAGTACCTTGATTCCCATTTTCATTATCGGTGGGTGATCTCGCGTCTGTTAACGGTATACATCCATGACCAATAATCAGACAATGGACTACTATGTTCGACCTTGACACCTCTATTCGCATAGTAGGACATGTACTCGTAGCGGTTTGTGTAGAAGACCTTCCATATTGGTGGCATCTCTTATATGCTACCTCCTTAATCATGCCAGTGTTCATGAGATTTCAGCTCTCGTGACTTGATTCCAGTATATGTCAGATATTTCCAGCTATTATGGAGATCTTGATCCATTGTATATCTTCAGCCATTATGGAGATCATGATCCTTTGTATATCTTCATCATGGAGATTCTGATCTATGTATAATGTACGTGGTGATGACCACTTATGTGATATTTTGTATCATGCCTTTTCATGGCCATTGTACTCTTATGTATCCGGGACTGCTAGATGTATTTGCAGTTATGTGCAGAGTTGTATCATTGTACTATGCTGATTGGGTGGCTGGTCTTCCATTTGGGGTCCTTCATCACTCCACTTCTGGGATGGACTTATAATGTATTTTGGCCATCGTATGACCCCTCTGACCTCATACATTAGGGGGCATCTATTATAGCTGATTTTACCACACCAGGTGAATCACACTTGTATGGCCTTCCCCTGTCCTGCTGCAGACTCCTTAGACCCCTTGGACCATTTTTTGTCCTTTGATGTTTCCTATACCATCCCTAAAAACATATATAAATTCATATACACAACTTTTAAACCCCTAATCACGTATATACGCAGTTTTGACCACTAAAACCGCGTACATCGAGATGTGTACAAAATCCAAATCCTTTTGGAGTTTTCCTTGACATGGATCCGACTCACTTGACTCCTGGCCTTCCATATGCCTTGAGATCGCTCGGATTCAACCTTTCATTACCCCTTTGAAAACTTATATAAGGAACTCTTTGATACATTGAAGGCATATAAGAGAATTGTGAGCAAAGAAACTATAGTCCATTATTGTCGTAACTTGTGCTTGAGTATGCATCCCTTTGTCCCTTGGAGCACTTTTGTGTTCTTCCCAAGCTTGCCTTTTGCTTGTGAGATTGCTATTGAGAGATGGAGGATTGAGGTGGTGGAGGCCCAAGTGGGGGATCCAGTTTCTCCGATTCGCAGATGTGCCAACAGAGGTTGTTCCATTGTAATCTCTGATTTTATATTAATAGAAATATCTTTTCCTGTCCAATAATGTATGTTTGAATGAATACTTTATCCATGGATGATTTCAAATGCTTATACATTGTTGATTATATATGCTAGAAAAGATCTAACACCAATATATATAGTATACTTGCATTGGGTACTGGTTGTTGAGGAAGTGATTCATCAATTCAAGCTGAAGTCGGAAAGCTCAACGGGGATCTACTTCAACTGTCCAGAATAAGGTGCGAGGTCTGATCCTTTAGTGTTAGATATTTGATTTCTATTGCATATTGGAAAGGATTGATTTCTGGAGTCTAGCTGTCTGTTGTGGTACCCCAAGCCATAGGAATTTCTCTCCGTAACACATAGCAAGATCACGTTCCACCATTGCGGCTACTCAAGGGTCTGCGCACCCGATGAACAGTCGATTTTCTCACCGATGCAGATTGGAAGTTTAGTCAGTTTTCCCGCTGACACACCGGAAATAAATAAGCAAACAAACCGCCGATGAGCTAGATGTTCTGTCCACCAAAGTGTTGGAAAGATAGTTGGGAGGAGGTCCGATTAGGCCAAAGGAGATTTGGGTTTTTCAAGGGAACTTCTCAGCGATTTTTCAAGCAGTTTTCAACTGTCTTTCAGTAGGCTTTCAGCAGATTTCAACAGATTATCAGTGGTCACAGGACTGAAAAGGAAGAAGAGAAGATTTTGTGTTTTAATCAAAACTGTTATTATTATGTTTCTCCAGAGGAAGGTAAGTAGTTCTGATTTACATTAATGATATGCATCTAACAGTTTGTCACTAACATGTTTGCAGAACTATAGACACCTCCAAAGAGCAGCATTCCAGGAAGAACAGTGTGGTAAAGCAAGAGGTGGTTCAGTCATGAGAACCCATGATGGATATGATGCTCGAGATTCTTACGAGCGTGTAGAAGATGTCATGGGAGAAAATGTCCATAATGGAAATGATGACATAGATTCTAATGGAAGAAGATTCCAAGAGACACCGTCCGAGGTTGCAGCCACCATGAGAAGCTTGATTAAAGCCTAGGAAGAGTAGCATCAGTTGAATGCTGCCATGTTGCAGAGTTTGACAAACTTGCAGAGAAAGATAGATTCTGGACGAGGTACATCAAGACCTGAAGGCAGTAAGAGCAGCACTAGGAGGAGGAGGAGGACTTCCAGTGGATCATCTGACTCTGAAGAATCCAGTGGGGATGCAAGTTCATCTCCTCATAAAAGGAAAAGAAGAACGCACCATAGGGATCACTCTCGAGATGAATTTAGGAAAGCTAAACCTCCTACATTTGATGGCGAGATAAAGACTGGACAAGAGGCTGAAGCTTGGCTTCTTGGAATAAAGAAGTACTTTCAAGTGCAGGATTATTTAGGAAACATGAAGGCAAGAGTTTCCATATTCAATCTGAATGGAAGAGTGTCAATTTGGTGGGAACACTTCAAGCAAGTAAAAAGGATCAATGAAAGGAAACTGAAGTGGAAACAGTTCAAGAAGTATTTCAGGCATAAATACCTCTCTAACATGTATTATGATGACAAGATCAAGGAGTTCCATGAGCTGAGATTGGGACAGGAAACCGTAGATGAATATGCAAACAAGTTCCTGGAATTGTTGAGGTATGTCCGGTACATCAAAGATGAAAAAGTGAAGGTCCAGCGGTTTCTGAGTGGATTGCCTCAAGCCTACAAAGATAGAATTGAGTTTTATGAACCAAGAACTCTTGAAGAAGCCATAAGGAAGGCTAAGTATTGCCATGAGCAAAGCAAAGGTAAACCTAATTACCATAAGGCGTGGAAGGACAAGAAGAACGAGAAGTTTGACCAAAGAAGGAAAGGTTTCAAGCCTTCTAGATTCAGGAATCAGCAAAAGCAGCCATCCCAAGCTATGAGTAATCCAGTTGGAATGACAGGTGGAAATCCTAAAGAACCACATCAGAATAAAGGTCCACTCAAATGTTGGAAATGTGAAGGACCCCACTTGTGCAGATATTGTCCACTTGAGAATGAAAGTGCAAGGCTAGCTTATAACATTCAGGAAGTAGAAATAGTGGGTCAAGTAGCAAGGGAAGTCCCTAGAATTTATGCAGCACTGGAGGACCACCAGGCAAATCACCAGTCAACCGTGGTTGAAGTTGCAGGTAAGATTGTTGAACAGTCCATTTCTATTTTGATTGACCCTGGTTCTACTCGCAATTACATTACTCCTAGAGTAGTGGAGATTTGTGTTTTTAAGAAGGTAAAGCATAGAAAATCTTGGTTAATTCAACTAGCCACTGGGACTAAGAGAAAGGTCAGTGAAGTGGTAGAGAAATGTCCATTGGTTATGAATGGATTGATCACTTGTGTGGATCTAAATGTTCTACCACTTGGTTCCTATGATGTTCTCATTGGAATGGATTGGTT
Source organism: Pseudotsuga menziesii (assembly GCA_001517045.1). Lineage (NCBI taxonomy): Eukaryota > Viridiplantae > Streptophyta > Pinopsida > Pinales > Pinaceae > Pseudotsuga > Pseudotsuga menziesii. The sequence goes on along the minus strand of LPNX011191382.1, from coordinate 192,280 downwards.
AGAAGCTCACCGAGTGAAGCTTGACTGTTACAATAAGACTTTTATGGATGAAGAAGGAAACCCAGTAGTGGTGAAAGGTATTCCAAAGGTAATTTCAGTAAGGCAAGTTTCAGTAATGTGGTTGAAGAAGTTTTGTAGGAAGGGTTGCCAGTTGTATGCAGCTCATATTCTGGAACCGACATGAGATGAAACTCCTAGGTTGGAGGACTATCAGGTGTTACAGGAATTCAAGGATGTGTTTCCTGATGAGATTCCAGAGCTTCCTCCAAAGAGGGACATTGATTTCACCATTGAACTTGTACCAGGAGTGGCACCCGTGTCCAAGACACCGTACAGGATGAGTACACTGGAGATGCTAGAGTTGAATATGCAACTACAAGAGTTGTTGGAAAAGAAGTATATCCGGCCGAGTGTGTCTCCTTGGGGAGCACCGGTTCTATTTGTAAAGAAGAAAGATGGTACACTCAGGTTATGTATTGATTACAGACAATTGAACAAGGTTACTGTGAAGAATAAATACCCTTTACCTAGGATTGGTGACCTCTTTGATCAAATGAGAGGAGCAAAGGTATTTTCCAAGATTGACTTGAGGTCTGGTTACCATCAGGTGAGAATCAAGGATGAAGACATTCATAAGACAGCCTTCAAGACAAGGTATGGGCATTATGAATTTGTAGTGGTACCATTAGGTCTCACAAATGCACCAGCTACATTTATGTGCCTTATGAACAATGTCTTCAGCAAGTATTTGGACAACTTTGTTCTTGTTTTCCTTGATGAAATTCTTGTTTATTCTAAGAATGAGGTGGAGAATGAAGAGCATTTGAGATTGACATTGCAATTGCTCAGGGAGCATCAGTTGTATGCAAAACTGCAAGTGTGACTTCTACAGAGATAGAATTCAGTATTTGGATCACATTATCTCAGAAGAGGGTATATCAGTGGACCCTAAGAAAATTGAAGCCATTATGAATTGGCCTGCTCCAAGAAATGTGACAGATGTAAGATCTTTTATGGGACTTACAGGATACTATAGGAGATTCATTGAAGGATTTTCCAAGGTTGCACATGTCATCACTTCTTTGCAAAAGAAGGGGATAAAGTTCGAATGGAATTCGAACTGTGAAGAAAGCTTCCAGCGGTTGAAGAATCTTCTCACCAGTGCACCAGTATTGAAAGTTGTAGATCCAAAGAAAGATTTTGTGGTATGTACTGATGCATGTGGACAAGGGCTGGGAGGAGTCCTTATGTAGGACAACCACGTGATATGTTATGAGTCAAGAAAACTAAAAGAACATGAGAAGAACTATGCCACTCATGATCTCGAGCTTATAGCCATAGTACATGCTCTCAAGATGTGGAGACATTACTTGATGGGTAGAATATTTGAGCTCAGAACAGACCATTGTGGTTTGAAGTATTTGTTTGATCAGCCTATTATGAATGCTAGGCAAGCGAGATGGCTAGAATTTTTATGTGAGTTTGATTTCGAAATCAAGCACATAAAAGGAAAGGAGAATAAGGTAGTTGATGCACTTAGCAGGAAGGTACAGGAAATGCATGTGGCATCTCTTAGTATTTTCCAATCAGATTTGAGGCAGCAGATTGTTAATCTTGTAGCTGGAGATGAATTGTATGGGCAAGTAAAAGACAAATTACAGCAGCAAAGTCTTGAGAAGAGGTATGAGGGATATAAATTGGAAGAAGATGGACTTCTTACTTATAAAGGTAGAATTTATATTCCAAAGGTAGCAGATTTGAGGAGAGTTGTTATGGATGAAATCCATCAAGCTCCGTATTCTGGTCACCCAAGATATCAGAAGACAATTGCTTCAGCTAGAAAGCAGTACTTTTGGCCAGGAATGAAAAAGGACATGGCTGAATACATTTCAAGGTGCATGAAATGTCAACAGGTAAAGGTTGAGAATCAACATCCAGCAGGTTTGTTGCAGCCTTTGCTAGTTCCGGAATGGAAATGGGAAGTTATTTCCATGGATTTTATCACAGGATTGCCGATGACTTGGAGACAACATGATTCCATCATGGTGGTGGTGGACAAGTTGACAAAAGCAGCACATTTTATACCGGTGAAGTCTACGCATAAGACTAATGACATTGCAAATATCTTCATGAAGGAGATTTTCAAATTGCATGGATTGCCAAAGGCAATAGTTTCTGACAGAGATGTCTAGTTCACTTCCAATTTTCTAAAGGGGTTGTTTTCAGATTTGGGTACAAAGCTAAACTTCATCACTGCATACCATCCTCAGACAGATGGGCAGACAGAAAGAGTTAATCAAGTTCTTGAAGATATGCTTCGCATGTATGTGATGGACAAACCGACCAAGTGGGAAGATTACTTACACTTGGTAGAGTTTGCTTACAACAATGGACAGCAGGCATCCTTGGGGATGAGTTCGTATGAAGCTTTGTATGGAAGAAGGTGTAGGACACCAGTGACTTGGGATAACCCAGTGAACATGGTTGTGCTTGGACCAGAATTGCTCAAGGAAATGGAGCAAGAGGTTGTAAAGATCAGACAGAATCTGAAAGTAGCACAGGACAGACAGAAAAGCTATGCAGATAAGCATAGGATGAACAGAGAGTTCAGTGTTGGGGATCATGTTTACCTCAAAGTGAAAGCAAAGAAGAGTTCCTTGAAGCTTGGAAGTTGTGCCAAGCTGTCACCGAGATATTGTGGGCCGTTTGAAGTGCTTGAAAGAATAGGGCCTGTTGCATATAGACTTGCGTTGCCTGCTAGTACTAGAGCTCATAATGTTTTTCATGTTTCTTTGCTTAAGAAATATGTACATGATCCTAACCATGTGATAAATTGGGATGTGATTCAGGTGGAACCCGAGAGAGAGATCCAAATCGAGCCAATGCGCATCCTCGACAGGAAGGTTACAATGCTCCAGAACTGGGCCATAGGGCAGGTAAAGGTGCAATGGGAGCACTACGGACCTAAAGAGGCTACGTGGGAGATGGAGGATGCCATGCGACTGGCACATCCATTTTTGTTCAATTCTGCGGAACACTAAGGCGATACCAGTGTAGCATTTTGTTCAAATTTTCTAAAAGCACTGAGGACAGTGCTATTGAAGGGGGAGGGGAATGTAACACCCCGGTTTTAACCCTGATGCATTAAATATACATGATACATATGTTGTAAATAATCATGGTGAGGAGCTAAAGGAAAAGGCCCCACCATCGATTTGGTTATGTTATGTTTCAGATTGAAATGGTCACCGATGGTATATCGGGACATACGACATATATTAAATTGTGGCATTATGTAAATGTGCATTTTTAATTAAATAATCCCAACCAGCTATGTTCACTACAACCATATTGAATAGGGCATGATTTCCTAAGGTTGAGGGGGGGGATTACTAAACCTGGACCCCATGGGGAAAAGCCATGTGTCAAACCTTAAACCCCTATTAGTTGAGGCCCTTAATGCTGGGTAGGGGTGGGTGGCAGGCTTGCCCCCACGCACCTCCACAGCTGGTTCAGCCACGCACGGGATTAGAGTGGCCTCCTCACGCACTATTTGGGATGCTGACCATTCTGCCCACTCTCTCGGATCGTGGCTGTTTGTTTTCCTCATGCAGAGCGAGGATAAAATGTATTACATTGCATTGTGGGGGGGTTCGCCCTTCTCTCTCTCTCACCGATTGCTGGTATGTGGTTGTGTTTTCCTTCCATTCACACTGAGAATCAATTTTCCCTGGGAATTATTGGACTATGTATTGTTCCGTCCTTCATGATGGATCGTAAGCTATAGACTACTGCAATTTTCCTCACTGGTCACTGGTTGCAGTCTCCTCCATGCATTGTTGACTGTGTTTTTCCTTTATAGTGTGGTATTTGCCAAAGATTGTTGTGGTTTTCCCCCTATGGCTCATGGGTTGTTGTTTCCCTGCTCTTGTTGGCTGTGTATTCCCTTGTGAATTGGCTGCTATAGGTTAGTGAAGAATCGTTTTGGACATGATAGGGCCAAGAATGATTCAGGGAGTTGTTTTCCCCTGTTTAAGCTTGAATAGTTGTTTTGTTGCATGCACGTAGGGGTTTTGTCTTCGAACTGCATTGGAGTGGTGAATGAGGGCCTGATGTGCTTGATAAACCTGGTGGTTTGGGAACCACACAGATAGAGCTAGTGAACTAGCTTTCTTCTCCACAACCCCTGAATAGCACTGGAAGGGAGATCAGGGTCTGAGGGACTATGTTACAGAGAAAGGACTGATTTCCTTTTGTTGGGTGTGTGTGGGTGTCCTAGAAGCCAGGATGGTTCTGGTGTTGGTTTCCTTAGCTCTTCAATGAGCTCACCAGCTTAGCATTTAGCCTTTCCCAACTCCTGGATGGCCTGATAAACCCAACTTGGTTGGCTTGGCTGATCTGTTGTTCGCCTAATAAACCCAACTATGTTGGCTTGGCTGAACTATGTACCCTTGTGGTGTTGTTATCCTTGGCTATGTGTAAGCCTGTTAGATCCTTATCCCTTGGGGAATCATGCCCAGCTTGAGGGTGGCAGCGTTGCTGAGAGATTGACGAGCACGCGGGCCTATGATTGGGAGGAACGTTGTAGCGGCGTAGCTGGTTGCGGAACAAGTTCTCTATAAGATAAGTATTCTTGCCTAACTTGTGTCTGCAATCATATTTACCATTGATGAATGATGATATACATGTTGAATGTTGAATTGTATATGAATGCATGTTGTTTTGCTTCCGCTATGTATATGAATGAATAATGCTTCGTAATATGTTTCATGTTTTTAAGTATCATGCTTCAATATTATATGTATGTATGTTCATGTTCATGGGGCTAGATGCCCGAATGATTTGATGTATCGTAGCATCCTCTTCGTCGATCGGAGGGTCGGGGACGTTACAATGTCCCTCTCTGCAACATAGAAACATACTATGTTAATAAATACATATGCAAATTGTTTAAATGTTTTGGAATCAATGATATTTGGAAATTTAATGTAACTGGGAGTTCTTCTACGCATTTGTGCATGATATTGGGCAAACTGCTATAGTCATTGAACATTGTAAGTGGATTTGATTTTATTCCTATTTACTTCATGATTTGGAAAATAAATTCAGTTATGCAAATGTGAAGATTCTGTAGACTGTTGTGTCTCTCCCTTTGATGATCGAAACTGAGATTGGCTGTGTGTTGGATCCTAAGTTTCCCAAATGTATCTCGGTTCCAATCTTTGTGTGGGCATTTGAGAAAATCGTGATTTTTTTTATACCATTATAAACTATTTGCCCAATTTCCTACGGGGAATATGCATGGAAAATATATATTTACAGCCTGATTAAAAAAAACATCGTTTAACGAACTGGAAATCACCTCAGGAAAAAATGGGAGAAGCGTTAAATTGTGTGTTTAACCTGAATAGAATTTAAAATTCTGGTAAAATGTTGAATTATTAAAACATATTGTCTACATATTGGGTGAGAGCAGAAACGTTATCAAATTTCATGTGAGAAACATGTGAAAAAAGAAGCTGTGTTGGAATTTGAATAGATCATCTTGTTTTGGGTGAAAGAAGAACAGGTTCAACGCCAGTGTAAGGTGTCTTGTGTTATTTGGTTTTGGCTTTTCAGCCCTTCGTTGGCATCACTTACGGCCCGTGCAAGACTCTGTAATATTTTCTTCTTTGTTTAAACTATATCCTAAACAGACATATTTTGGAAGGCCTTGGATTCTTTACAGTATTTTCCAGTCCTGACCAAAAGAAAAATGAGTGCTTTCTTTACCAATTTTCATGGAATTCAACAACGACTTTGTGTATAAACTTGGTTATTTTCAATTCTGGTATAGATACTCACTTTACTGGCTACTCATAACTTCAATGGCTGCTTAGAACTCCACATCCATAGACAACAATTTAACTATAATATATGCTTTCTTCCATGTTAATCTTGACACTAATGAAGATTTAGCATTTCATAAAATTAAACAGGGTTTTCCTCATGTGAATAATTATGAAAGAGCAAGGATAATATGTATGTGATGATACCATCTATCACAAGGCTAGTAAGTGTAATATTTAAAACGATTATAGCCAATATTGTTCATTAGACGTAAAGTCTACCTAAAAACATAGGCCATGCTTTTAAGACAGAATACAAGTTAAAATGTTATGGTTTGTATTCAAAGCAAAAGGGACCGAAGATAGAAAATTGTTGAAATTCAATTCCATATAGTCTCTTAGTTGTCGATGTGTTATTCTTTGATCGTAGCACCAAAGAAAGATATGTCATGCAGAACATACAAGTCCACTGAACTTCAAAACAATTATTGATTAGTGTGTTATAGAATGCATAGGTGTTATTGTCATTCTTACTAAAATTAATGACTTATATGTCATAGAATGCATAGATCTTAGTGTTACTCTTACAAAAATTAATGATCTCTTTATTTATTAGAGATCAATACTGTTTAGACAAAAAAATGCATAAATTTAAGTGTCATTCTTACAAAAATTAATAATCCCTATATTTACGCCGAAGGCGTTTCACAATGGAGACACAGTCTCAAAAGATTCCTCGTCTCCCTTTCCACTTACATTCTGACATGTGTCACTTGGTGATTGGTGAGTTTAGGTACAACATGCACATGGTTAAAATTTTCGGATATGCTTATTATATCTCGTGATCCAACAAGGACCAAAGAGGGTGGCATGGAGTTGATTGGTTAAATACACGTTTAAAAACACTCAGGCTTTATTTTGTCTATTTGTATTCTTTCCACGTAACTTCTTCCTCTGCCAAGTCCATCCTTATTTTAAACTCGCTCTACATTCTTTTTTGTCGGTCTGCCTTTAAATCTAGCGAAGATTTTGGGCCTCTAAATTGGTACGATTTGCATGAAGAAGAAAAAGAACTGGAGATAAAATGTAGGCTATTGCAGGAAGCACGCCCATGGTTAAAATTTCCGGTTAAAAATTATTTTACAGAGTAACTATTTAAGAATATTTTGGTAGGTACAGCACACCCATGGTTAAAATTTGACATTGGTATAATTTGCAGGAAGAAGAAAAAGAACTGGAGAGAAAATGTAGGCTATTGCAGGAAGCACGTCCATGGTTAAAATTTCTTTTTCAGAGTAACTATTTAAGAATATTTTGGTAGGTACAGTAGGCCCATGGTTAAAAATTCTGGTTATTATATCCCTTGATCCGGTAGGGACTAAAGAAGGCGGCATGGAGTTGATCGGTTAAATACACGTTCTGAAAATGCTCAAGCTTTATTCTGTCTATTCGTATTCTTTCCGCGTAGCTTCTTCCTCTACCAAATCCATCCCTATTTTAAACTCCCTCTGTGTTATTTCTGATTGGTCTACCTCTAAATTTGGTGAAGATTGTGGCCTCTAAATTGGTATGATTTGTAGGAAGAAGAAAAAGACATTGTCACTCAAATCAATCGTATTTGATAGCAAGACATTGTCACTCAAATCATACCAAAGCATGGCTTACTTCACAAGTTAGTTGGAGGTCAGGATTTCAATGCACCACCCCACTACCAAATCCTTCAGTTCTGTAGGATGTAGACATTTCTACTGGCGTCGGCTCCAGTTATTTAGGTATGTGGTCATGGAGGAGAAACTATTGAGGTTGTGGGCGTTGATACTGGGTAGTATGGAAGAGTAGGTTTCTTGATTGCTCTCAATATATTGTCACGAAGAAATGCAAAGGAATCTCTAAGATGGCTAGTGGTTGGTATGCTTCCATCTCTGTTACTCAACCTGCACCACTTATACGATTAGGGTGTAGATCTGCTAAGAGATAGTGGAGGGATACATGTGTTCAGGTGTCCATGGCGGAGCAACCTCGAGATCGTCCTGTGTTGCAATCCAAAGATCCTCGAGTACATTTTGAAGGAAAAATTCTCCAACTTCCCTAAGGGCCAGGATTTCTACGAGGAGTTTCATGATCTGCTAGGCGATGGGATCTTCAATGCGGATTTCGAGCGATGGAGGGAGCAAAGAAAGATCTGTTAGATTTTTAATATTTAAGCTAGCATTATCTTAGGATCTTTAACTAAGAGAATAACAAGCACAACAATCAAACATTAGAGACAATAGAGACAAAGATTTTCCTTGGGGAAACCATAAAGGAGAAAACCCCGTAACTTCCTTAGAGATAGAATCAGCACCAAAAGTAAAACCCAAAACAGTAAGATGATCTCCCAACAGCAGTAGTCTCTCTCTCTCTTGTCCCAGCTTCTTCTTTCTCTCTCAGTTGTGCACTACAACTAAGTGTGAGTGAATGTGTGATAAATAGAGAGGCTCACTCTCTATTTATACTAATTCTTGACTTGACAATAACTCACTAGGGCTGACTTCTCTAGGAGAGTCTAATAACCCTAGGGCCCCACAACTGTGAGGCCTTTAACCCTTAATCAATAAGGAGGGTTACCCTCTATGACTTTACATGACTTGTTTGCATTATTGAATCTCCCAATAGGAACATCGAGGCATGAAATGACTCAATTACATTACATATACTTCCTGGAATAAACATCGGGGTACAATACATAAAGTATACAAGTGAATACAATCCAAAGTTACAAATACATCAACACTCCCTCTTAACTAGGAAGGTATTCTCTCTACACAATTTATCAGCACAAGTCTTCTTCTTTGTATCATCTGGATCATCATCAAGTTATCTTCATTTTCAAGTCATCTTCATCTCTGGATCTGGATCATCACTGGATCATCATCGCTGGTGCTATCTCTCAATTATTCTCATCATAGGAAGTTCTACAGAGCCAGTCCTTTTTCATGTTGGTTGTAGGCCTAGCCTCCATGTAGGTCTTCTTCAGCGCTTATATATGACCCTTAGTCAGAACAACGCACCCAAAACTTACATCTAACCATGCGAGGAACACATCCAACATACATGCCAGAAAGGCATGCCCAACAATCACATCTGACCATGGGAGGAACACATCATGAATCCATGTCAGAAAGGCCCAGCACTCACATCTGACCATGAGAGGAACCAATCCAGCATTCATGTCAGAAAAGCTCTACACTCACATCTGGCAATGCGAGGAACCAATCCAGCATACATGTCAAAAAGGCTCTGCACTTACATCCAACCATGCGAGGAACCAATCCAACATACATGTTGAAAGGGCTCTGCACTTACATCTGACCATGCAAGGAACCAATCCAACATACATGTCAAAAGGGCTCTGCACTTACATCTGACCATGCAAGGAACCAATCCAACATACATGTTGAAAGGGCTCTGCACTTACATCTGACCATGCAAGGAACTAATCCAACATACATGTCGAAAGGGCTCTGCACTTACATCTAACCATGAGAGGAACCAATCTAGCATACATGTCGAAAGGGCTCTGCACTTACATCCGACCATGCGAGGAATCAATCCAACATACATGTCGAAAGGGCTCTGCACTTACATCTGACCATGGGAGGAACCAATCCTACATCCACGTCAGAAGGGCCCTGCACTTACATCTAACCATGGAAGGAACCAATCCTACATCCATGTCAGAAGGGATCTCAGACTCATCACTTCCTTTTGGAGGGAACCTTGACCTAGAGAACACCAAGCTTCTCCTTGAAGTACTCAAACTTCACTCTAGCTAATGGCTTGGTCAACACATTAGCTATTTGTTCATCCATCACAACATACTGGAGCTTTACTGCTCCTCTTTGCACCATATCCCTCATATAGTGATATTTGATCTCGATATGCTTCGACTTGTCATGGAACACCGGGTTCTCAGACAACTTCACACAACTTTGGTTGTTGCAACGTATACAAGTAGAATCTAACTGGAGATCAAACAAATCATACAGTAGCTTCCTCAGCCATACTGCCTCACAACTAGTTGAACAAGCTGTGACATACTCTACTTCAACTGTACTCAGTGCCATGCAAGACTGTTTCCTGCTAAACCAAGAGATCACACCTGTTCCATACAGAAAAAGCACCCTGAAGTGCTCTTCCTATCGATGGCACTACCTGCCCAATCTGAATCAACATAACCCTCCAGGTTAATCTTCTAATTCGCCTCATACTTAATCCCATAATCAACTATACCCTTTAGGTACCTCAAAATATGCTTTGCAGCAATCAATTGAACATGTCTAGGACCTGTCAGGAACTGGCTCAATGTGTTCACATCAAAGCAAATATATGGTCTCGTATTCATCAGGTACATCAAGGACCCAATCATCTGACGATACATTGTAGCATCAACCAACTCTAATGAAGCATCACTTAAAAGCTTCAGGTTCAATGCCATAGGTGTGATCATGGTCTTGTAGTCCATCATCCCGAACCTCTTCAGGATCTCTACTGCATACTTCCCTTGTCCCAGGGAGATTCCATCCACATTCTGCCACACCTCCATGCCTAGAAAGTAGTGCATCATACCCAAGTTCTTCATCCTGAACTCGAAAGCAATTTGTATCAACAATCAACCCATATTCACTTGTTACAAACAAGTCATCTACATATAGTAGGAGTATCATTGGCTACCCTTCTTCAACCTTGTAGTAAAGGTTGGAATCTGCTTTACTCTTGGTAAAGCCCAAACTAGATAGGAAGCCATCAATTATTTCATACTATGTCATGGGTGCCTGTTTCAAACCGTACAGGGCTTTCTTCAATTTACACACATGAGACTCCCTGTCATGTGTCTCAAAACCAAGTGGCTGCTCCACATACACTTCCTCTTCTACTACACCATTCAAGAAAGTAGTCTTGATGTCCATTTGGTGTATCTTCTATTTCATTACTGCATCCAGAGTAAGTACCGATCTGATGGAAGTGTATCTGGATACAGGTGCAAAATTTTCTTCATAATCTATCCCTTCTTTCTGGGACAAGCCACGAGCCACAAATCTTGCTTTATATTTCTCTATATTTCCATCTACAGCATGCTTAATCTTGTAGATCCATTTGGAAGTCACGATAGACTTCCCCTCTATTCTTGGAACAACATCCCACACATCATTCTTCATGATCAACTAGTACTCCTCGATCATAGCATCCTTCCCTTCTTTCTTCTCTGCCACTTCTTCATAGTTGGAAGGTTCTTTATCAATGAAGTCACACAATAGTGCTACATAGCTAGAGCAGGACCTGGTTCTTTTCCTCTCGGTATGAGCTTCTTCTGGAGCCCCATATCTTTCTACACCTTGGATAGCCTCTCGTACCCATGCAGGTTTCCTCTTGTGAGGATTCTTCTCTTGGTTTGGATCTACAAATTCCTAGGGTTCTTCTATTTTTCATTCTTCATCTTGATTTGCATCGTTCATAGTTGTATCTTGAATTCTGGGTACTTCTGTTTCTTCAAAGTCTTCAACTAGTCTCTTTCTGGATTTGTTGTAAGTTGAATCTTTGTCGAATGTTACATCTTTGCTTATGTCGATCTTCTTGAATCCTGGGAAGTATATTCTATTAGCTTTCAAGATTTCACTGTATCCCACAAATATACCCTTATATCCAGAAGGATCTAACTTTGACCTCTTTTCTTTTGGAATGTGTATGTACACTAGACAGTCGAATATTCTGATATGGTTGACTTCTGGTTTCTTGTCGGAGAATACTTCTTCAGGTGTCTTGTTCTGGAGTACTTTATGCAGAGTACGGTTCTATACATACACAACTGTTCTAGCAGCTTCTGCCCATAGATGCATAGGAAGATCTTGATCATGAAGCATTGCCCTTGCAGCTTCCATAATCGTTCTTTCTTTCTTTCTGCAACCCCATCCTGTTGTGGATTATATGGAGTGGTTAACTCCCTCTTAATCCCTAAATCTCTGCATAATTCTTTGAATTCATTTGATTTGAATTCTCCGCCATTATCTAATCGAAAGGTCTTGATTTTCTTTTATGCATGATTCTTGATCAAGGCTTTGAACTCTTTGAACTTGTTGAATACTTCATCCTTGTTTTTCATGAAGTATATCCATGCCTTCCTCTAAAAATCATCAATGAAAGAACATAGTATACATACCCGCAATGAGTTGGATGACATCGGCCCACATACATCGGAGTGAATGATTTCCAAGATTCCTTTTGCTTTGCTTTCACTACTTGGAAATGTCTTCTTTGTGTTCTTTCCTTTCGCACATCCTTTGCAAAATCCTTCATGTTTTGCCTGCATTTCTGGAAGTCCTTCAACAGCTTTGCTTGCAAGTGGTAGTGCTCTATAGTGCACATGTGCAAGCCTTCTATGCCAAAGTTCATTTGGCTCTATTGAGTCGTGAACCAAAGCTTGTTCTAGTTGGCCCTTCAATTTGTATAATCCTCCCTCTTGCTCTCCAATTATTATTGCATCATCAATAGTCTTTCCTTTTGGCCACATGAGGACTTGGCCATCTACAAATGAAACCCTCATGCCTTTTGCATCCAATGCCAATATGGAGAGAAGACTCTTCTTTAGTCCTGGTACAAACAAAACATCATTCATTTTCATAGACTTTCCAGATTCTAGCTTGTAGGAGGATTCACCACTAGCTTTTATGGGATATTGGTAGTCATCCCCAAGTTTTACCTTATGGGGTGAATTATGTTCGGATAGCTTCACAAAAGATTCTTTGAACTCTGTCATATGCTTGGAAGCCCCACTGTCAATAAGCCAATCTTTGTTTCCATGTGTGACAGTTCCCGTGGGGGAAGAGATCAGAACATATTCTTCATCACTTGAAGAGTCTTCACTTTCTTGTTTGACTCTTTTCCTAGGAGGATCATCATCCTCTGTAGTGTGAGCATGATGTCTTCTTTTGTGGTTCTTCTTTTTAGAACTATTATTATTCATAGGACAATTTCTAGCAAAGTGTCCTCTTTCATCACATGTATAGCATCTGAGTTTGGATAGATCCTTGTTTGATCTTATAGAGTTATCTTTCTGGTGAGAATGCTTACCTTGGTGATGATGATTGTCCCTTTTGCTTTTCTTGGAGTGTACTGTGAGAACTTGATCTTCATTTCCCATCTTTTCTTCTCAAGCTACTATTCGAGCTTCTTCTTGTGAGCATTCTTCCCACATCCTACTGAACTTGATCAGCTTCTTTCTAGCATAGATTCCTTGGATGAAAGAATCCCATGACCTAGGGAGACCATTCAAGGTGGTCATCACAATCTCTGCATTCTCCACTTCTTCATCCACTGCTTCAATTTGTTCTTTGATCTAGGAGACCCTTGTAAAATATGACTGTATGGTCTCCTCATTCTGGATCTTTACATTCTTCAACTGGTTCCTCAAGGTCATCTTCTGGTTTATGTTCTTCCCTTCAAACAGTTTGGTCAGGGCATCAAACATAGCTTTAGGTGTCTTTAGGGAGTACACCTATGGTATGAGGTGATCCTTGATTGAATCAGCAATGATCCTCTGAGCCATGACCAATTTCTTCTTGTGTAATGCCTTAGCCTCATCTCCCTCTGGAACTGGAACCTCTTCAGTGATGTAAGAGTCCAACTCATTTTCTTCCAGGACCAGGGAGATCCTATACTTACAGGCTCGAAAGTTATCAGCTCCCTCAATATTTTCATCAGGCTTGGTGTGATGAGACATCTTATCAGAGAACCTCAAATGGAAATGTAAAAGATTTAGACCTTACCAGGTTAAGATGTCGAAACTAGATCTGGAGTTGAATTTCTGTAGAGTTGGTTCTCTAGTTCATGAGCAGGTTAGGGTTTGACTTTCCCAGAGTTCTACCCAACCAAAAACTTTGATCTTGATCTCTAAACTTTTATTTTAGTGAGGATATCAATCCAGGCCTGGGCTCATTCAAAAATTCCACTTCTGTGGAAAGCCCTAATTTTCGGCAGCAGTGTAGGGTCAAAAACTGAAAATGCTCAAAACTAGATTCTGCTTCGACAGAAAGATGCGCCCTAGAGAGGAGAGTCATCCCAACCTCCTTTTGTTGAAAATCTGTGGAGAGAGATCCAAAAAATAGGAAGCCCTAGCTTCAACAACTGCATAGTGTCTTCTTCTCAGGTTAGGTTTGATACCATTTTAGATTTTTAACATTTAAGCTAGCATTATCTTAGGATCTTTAACTCAGAGAATAACAAGCACATCAATCAAACATAAGAGACAATAGACACAAAGATTTTCCTTAGGGAAACCATAAAGGAGAAAACCCCGCAATTTCCTCAGAGATAGAATCAGCACCAAAAGTAAAACCCAAAACAGTAAGATGATCTCTCGACATCAGCAGTCTCTATCTCTCTTGTCCCAGCTTCTTCTTTCTCTCTCGGTTATGCGCTAGAACTAAGTGTGAGTGAATGTGTGATAAACAGAGAGGCTCACTCTCTATTTATACTAATTCCTGACTTAACAATAACTCACTAGGGCCGACTTCTCTAGGAGAGTCTAATAACCCTAGGGCCCCACAACTGCGAGNGTTACCCTCTATGACTTTACATGACTTGTTTACATTATTGAATCTCCCGATAGGAACATCGGGGCATGACATGACTCAATTACATTACAGATACTTCTCGGAATAAACATCGAGGTACAATACATAAAATATACAAGTGAATACATTCTGAAGTTACAATTACATCAACAAGATCGCCAGCCTTCATTTCAACTCGCAGAACTTTCGTCAATTCATGGCGGAGGTGTGTCTAAAACATTGAAGAATCGATTGAAACCGGTGCTCACAGATGCAGCGAAGAGAAACCTAACCGTGGATTTACAGGACATGTTTCTTGGAATGGTTCTCTACTGACAACAAGATATTAAGAACAAATTAATCACTTTTCTTTTAAAAAATGTAGCTTTCCTAGTCTGTTCTTTCCTTGTCTCAACTGTAACAATTGTTTGCCATGATTTAGAAGAGATTGAAGACGTTGCTCTCAGTGGTGCCCCTTTGATTGTGTTCCATAGTCTATGTTGCACATCCAAAGTAACTATCCCGAGACTCTCTCCATCATGTACATTATTTAACCAGTAGTATTTTCCATTTGAATATACACCCTCCCCTCGAGGCTGAATTGAATTACCTGCAAAGAGAGGTATCTCTAATTGAGTCCATTTATTATACTTGGAATCGTACATCTCAACCACGGTATTATTGTAATTCCTCCCTATCAAAAGAGTACAACATAAAGCATGTTTGTCAAAATCTGGAGAAATGAAATTGAACCATTTAGGTTCAACAAGTTCTAGAAGTTGTATCCATGTTTTCATGACAGGATTGCATATGAAAAATTCCTTTTACGATAACAACAAAGTAAGCTCTTGCAACTGGCCACAACAAAAACAAGGCTGGGAAGAAAATACAGGGACAACCTGTGACGTTTGATAATATAGGCAGTGTGGTTTTTGGGAGAAATTTTGGATGCCTTGTCGTATATGCCTTAGATCCCATTCCCATTCCAGTAGTAAGGAAAGCTTAAACCATTTCCAGTAGTATTATTTTTGGAATAAAATTGTGCTATAGATTAATAAATTAGACAGTGGACATTCTAGTTATCCTGAAGAGTAAAAGTCATGAAGAAGCTTTATTAGCTTTAAAAAATAAAAACCCAGTGACTGACAACTTCATTTCTATATCTAAAAGCTTTTTAGCTTTAAAAAATAAAAACCCAGTGACTGACAACTTCATTTATATCTCTAAAAGTTATTTCCATAATTGTGGCTTGAACAATTTATATTCTAATATTTTCAATGTGCATAAGAATTGCGGTTTTGATCTTTTGTGGCTTTCAATGTGCAAGTTTTTTTTTTCTATTTTTGTCGTTGAAGTCGTTTCTCTTTGTCTCTGAAAATAAAATCAATTTAGTTGTGTCTGTGGAAGATTTAACCATTGACACGTCAGAATTTATCATCATATTTAACCATTGAAACATCAAAATTTTAGAACAGTTTTCTCCTTTCAGCTTAGCGAAAAGCGAAAAGGTAAATTGATAATCAATTTATCAATTTACGTTTCTGTTTTCCTCATTGGAAAGCGGAAAGATAAATTGATAATCAATTTATCAATTTACCTTTCTACATTCCGCTTTCCAATGCTGAAAGAGGAATGCGGAAAGGTAAATTGATAATCAATTTATCAATTTACCTTATCAATTTACCTTTCCGCTTTCTGCTTTGGTAAATTGATAAATTGATTATCAATTTACCTTTCTGAATTACGGAAACAGTACCTCGAAGAAAGTTGAAACTGAATGTTTAAGAAAAATAAAAAATTAAACCTAACAAATAAAATTCAAAAATTACAATAATTAAAATGAATTATTAAATAATTATAGGGTTTTAATATATTTTAATAATTATTTATTGTATACATATTATGGAATTGAATAGTATTGATGACATTGTTTTCAAGATCACGATTTATGTGTATATTTTATGAAAGTGATGAGATTAAGGATATTTTATAAAATTTTTAATTTATAAAAATATTGGTTTCTTATATTTTGTGATTTTTTATTATATATTAATATTTATAATTTTTCAATATAATATTCCATTAATACTTAAAAGATTTTTTAATTAAAAAAAAACTAAAATACTAATAATATTATTGTGTGAAAGCTTCCTAACCTCTAACTAGATATAATATTAAGATTTGGAAACCTCCAACCTAAATTTACCTCCCTCTAATTTATTTATTTTTATATTTTTAAGCAAAGAATCCCCTAATTTGTTTTAAGAGTAACCAATTAAATTACATGGTATGATTTTTGTTGGTATATTTTATATTTAAAGTATTAAAATATATTTATAAATGTTAAGAATATAAAATATTAAATGGAATTTTTTATTATATTATTATCATATATTTTAGAATATTGATATTTACAATGTTTATTTAAGAAATGAGATAAAAAATAATTCATTTTTTATATAAATTTATATAGTTGTAGATTGAATTATTAATTTTATCATTTTGATTTTAATTTTAATAGAGGTTTTTATTTTTATTTTTAGAATTAAATTAATTTTAAGTTTTTTATTTTATTTCTGGAATTAAATAGTTTTTAAGACATTAAATTTGTTATTTTATATATGTATACCTTTTTAGATTAACATAAATAAAAAACTATAACATAAGTTAATACTTTAAACTTGATATATATATAGGAATTGACATTAATAAGAAATTATTTGACAAACTAATATTTCAAAAAGTTTTATTTTAAGTTTAGTTTTTTATATATACATGTATATAGTATATTGACATTAAACCAATAAATTAAATTACAAAAACATAAAAATAAATTAAAAAAATTATGATTTAAAATTTTAATCATAATAACAAAAGGTTGAATGATGAACAATAACAAAAATGCTTAAAATCAAAAGGCTACAAAACAAAGAAGGCTTGTATTTGTCATGGATGTATCAAAGCATTTTCTTCACGGTTAAGTTCCCGTAGAGAAATCGAGTTCAGATGCCCGGTCCAACCTTCGAAGTAATGAAAAAAGCTAAATTGCATTGAGTCGGGTTTTTTTTTTTTTTTATAAATTATTTTTCATGTTACTATTTTTAATGGCTAGATCTTTATTTTAAATATAGAATATTAATTTTTCTTTCATTATAATTTTTTTTAATATTATCTTTAAATATATATATAAATATTTATTTTAAATATAGATTATTGTTTTTTCCTTAATTATAAGGTTTTTTAGCATTATCTTTAAAATACTTCATTGGAAAGCAGAAAGGTAAATTGAGAATCA
This sequence comes from Pseudotsuga menziesii, assembly GCA_001517045.1. Taxonomy (NCBI): domain Eukaryota; kingdom Viridiplantae; phylum Streptophyta; class Pinopsida; order Pinales; family Pinaceae; genus Pseudotsuga; species Pseudotsuga menziesii. The sequence continues at coordinate 174,569 of LPNX011191382.1, read as the reverse complement.
ATTTACCTTTCTGCTTTCCAATGCTCAATTTACCTTTCTGCTTTCCAATGAAGTATTTTAAAGATAATGCTAAAAAACCTTATAATTAAGGAAAAAGCATTTACCTTTTCGCTTTACCCATTCTAATGCCAAAAGAGGAAAGCTAAAGCAGAAAGGTAAATCAATTTATCAATTTACCTTTCAGCTCTCCGCTTTCCCCTTTGTAAATTGATAAATTGATTATCAATTTACATTTTCCGAATGCATAAAAAAATAAACCCTAACAAATAAAATTCAAAAATTACAATAATTTGAATGAATTATTAAATAATTATAATGTTTTAATAGATTCAGAAATTATTTATTGTATACATATTATGGAATTGAATAGTATTGATGGCATTGTTTTCAAGATCACGATTTATGAGTATATTTTATGAAAGTGATGAGATTAAGGATATTATCTAAATAATTTTTAATTTATAAAAAATATTGGTTTCTTATATTTTGTGATTTTTTATTATATATTAATATTTATAAATTTTTAATATAATATTTCATTAATACTTAAAAGATTTTTTAATTAAAAAAAAAACTAAAATACTAATAATATTATTATGTGGAAGCTTCCTAACCTCTATAATATCAAGATTTGGAAGCCTCCAACCTAAATTTACCTCAACGTGGAGCCTCTAATTTATTTATTTTTATATTTTTAAGCAAAAAATCCCCTAATTTATTTTAAAAGCAAAGAATTAACTAGCTTAAAAATAACAACAAAATGAGGTCCAAGCTTAAAATATACAGCCTTTCAACATATATATAAAAAAAATTAGAGAGAAATATTAAATTAAAAATTAACTAAATAAGAAAAATAAGAAGAAAAAAATCCATGTTGAATCTCCGCCAGAATTTTACATATATATTTTCAAAATATTAACCAAAAATAAACAACAAAATGAAATAAATCTTATCTAAAGATACTTGTCAATACCTAGAGCCTGCAATTTTAAAGGATAACTTTATCTTTCTTGCTTCTCCATATGAATACTTAGGTATTTGATTGTTTTGTCTCATTCCCTCCATTTCACTGTTCATTCTTCTCATAATTTTCATTACCATAATTGAATGGTCGTGCCATAATACCAAGCAGAGCACGAATCATCCCTCTTTCCCACATTCTTAAACCAGAAATGCTCCAGAGAAAAATCAAACCCCATTAGCCATACCCCCAACAAATGCAGTCTCGGGTCTCTAAGACAGCCTACAGAACTGTGGGTTCAAACTCAAACTGCAAGCTAAACACCAGACTGAAAATAGAGATTCCGCTTGGTTTGGAAGAGGGTTTCTGCACAGTTTGAACAAAAGGCTTTCTGTTGAGTATGGATGGTGATTTCTGCATGCTTTGGACAAGAGTTTCCACTCCGATTGCTTGGTTCCATCTCTGCCTATCAAGGAGGTTTCTATCTGTGAGCTTGATAAATGTATAAAATCAACATAATGTAGTTCCCAATGAATCCATTCTTTGAGTTGTCCATATAGTTGTGTTACAAAATTTCTTTTAATACCATTGGAGGTAACTTGACACCTTACCTACTCTATGAAGAAGACAACTATGAGTTTAAGGACAAATTGAAATTATCAAGAGAGTTATTATTTATACTAAGATTACTGATGGAAATTTAAAAATGCTCACTCTTCTTTTTCCTAGACCTTGTATCTATTGATGCCCTGTTTGTTCTAATTCAAAGTTGTATTTGTTAGAAAAATAACATGGAAAAAGTCTTCTAGAAATGTAAGTTTAAGTAGTGCCAAAAATTTGAATATATGGAGAAAACAATTTTACAAAGACATGTAGAGCTGTAAACTCTGGACATCATCTTATGAAGTGATTGAAACTGTTCACTGTGATTTGAAAAAAAAAATCACTACGATTTGCTTACATAAGTCCTTTTTTGTTCTATGATTTGCTTACAATTGTCATGGTTTGTTTTAGTTTATTAGATATCTGCAAAAAAGTTAACTTAGTGAAAATGAACATTTCCATTTGATATTTCCTTGTAAAGGAAAAAAAAAGGCAAATAAGGCATATGTATTATCTGCCTCTATATAGTTCACTCCGTGTTGAACAGTTTCATAATAATAATATGGTGAAAAATAAATAAATGTATAGCAATTAAATCCAACACATCTGAAATTAGCAATAAAAATAGCTATCTTTCATAATGGTAAGTTCACAGTTGACACATTTGATAATATGCATCAACAGCAGCATACAACTACTTCTCAACAGATATTCATGGCATTTTATTATGTATTTGAAACTTTTCAGAAGTGTAAGCTCACAGTTGACACATTTGATATTATGCGTCAACAGCAGCGTACAACTACTTCTCAACAGATATTCATGGCATTTTATTATGTATTTGAAACTTTTCAGAGTAATTTTTTTAGTGCAAATTTAAGTTGATAATTCGTTGGGCAATCAAGTTTGGCAGCGCACTCATATATAATCCTATGACACCTTATGTTTGTTGGTCAAATGGTATCTCAATAAAAATCGCCGCAAAAAAATTGATAAACTCCAAGAAGAACTCCTTTTAATGTTTGCGGAAGCTACAAAATTTTATTTAAATTAATGGTTGTCACTATGACATCTACTTGGAAAGAATGTGAACAGACAGAATAAAGCTCAAGCATTTTCAAAACATTTATATTTAACCAATCAACTCCATGGCGCCTTCTTTGATCCCTGCTGGATCAAGAGATATAATAACTGGAAATTTTAACCATGGCGGTGTTGTACCTACCAAAATATTCTTAAATAGTTACTCTGTATAAGAAAATATTGATAGATAAGTGATAAGAAATTATAAGTTCAAACTTTAACTAGCCCATGGACCAGGCTCGCACCCATTAACCTAATGTCGTTCAAAAAAGTATTTTTTTAAATATTTCTATACTACAAATTCTGAATTCCCAACCGAAAAGTAGAGAAGTCGGAAATCTCATTTAAAAAGTCTAGGAGCTGACTTTCTAACAGGAAATCTGAAACCTAAAAGGCTTGAAAGTGCGGGATCTTGTTTCGTAAGTTGAGGAGTCGATCATGTGTATAAATAAGAAAATTTCAGGCTCTAAATTGACAAGGATCTTTAGATCGGATTTATTTCATTTTGTTGTTTATTTTTTGTTAATATTTTGAAAATATATATGTAAAATCCGCGCAGAGATTTAGCATGAATTTCTTTTTTCCTATTTTTCTATTTAGTTAATTTTTAAATTAATGATTCTCTCTAATTTACTTATATATGCTGAAAGGTTGTATTTTTTAAAATACAACAGCACTTTAGCTCGGAGATTTAGCTTGGACCTCATTTTGTTGTTATGCTATAAGATCTAGCTTGAAATTCACGATTCATTTTCCTATTTTCTGGTTTAAGAATGTAATTTTGAAATAATTATTCCAAATTTGCTGGCCAATCAAGTTTGGAATTTCCTTTCTTTTTTCTTTTCTTTTCTTTTAAGATTGTAATTTTCAAATTCTTATGGCAAATTTGTGTGAATTTGTAGGCTGGAATTTGTATTTTTTTGAATATAACGGCACTGTAGTAATATAACTTTCAAAAACCCTGAACTAGTTTTATTTTCCTATATAATCAATAATTCAAATAATATAACAATTTGCTATGTGTTATATAATTCAAATAATACAACAATGCTATGTATGGTTAGATTTGGAATGTCCCAACAAGATTTTTAAAAAAATCATGTGGATCATTAGCCCCGAATTAACTTCATTTAATAAAATAAAATAAAATAAAACTTTAATACAATCTTGTAGTCCTTCCGATTTGCATTGAATATGGGTTTTACATAAATTTAAATTTTGTATTTCAGAATACAAAATTTAAATAAATCATTAATTTTGCATTAATCGGAATACAAAAAGCTATTTTGATTTTCATTCTTGCATTGAATCTGTTTAAATATTAAATTATATATTTAAAAATTAATCTATAAACTGTTTAATATAATGAAGAAGAAAAAATGATTACAATTAAGAATGAAAAAATTATTGCAAACAAAGTTACAAATTAAACATACTTATTCATGATTCTCGACTGACGCTTTCCGTAGTGCGGAACACGGAAATCGGAAGTTACAAGTTCGTAATAAAACTTTCTATATTTTCGACTTCCTCTTTCCGCAATAAGGAATGTGAAAATCAGAAAAATCTTTGTCTCATATATTTTTTATGTTATTTCTCGATTTCTGCATTGCGGAAGTCGGGAATCATGAATAAGTATGTTTAATCTGTAACTTTGTTTGCAATAATTTTTTCATTCTTAATTGTAATCATTTTTTCTTCTTCTTCATGCATTTATTTCATATTTTAAACATATTCCTATCCAATTGTTATTAAACACTATTATTTATTGACTTTATCATACACCATAACTATCCCTTCTTTGAGAAAAGGAAAAAAAATAACATTAATACTAGCGTACCCCCAAAGCGGGGGAAATTAAACGCCGAAAAGAACTTCAATATGTTATAAAACGAGAAAAAGTACAAGCAATATAATTTTATGTGTTTAAAAGCAAGTTTAGTTAATTAATGGTATGGATAATAGTCGATGAAAATGAAAAGAAGACTCTATTGCAAGTACTAATAAGTGATAAATAGAAACCCATGTAATCGATGGAAAGTAAAATGAATTGTACATTAATTTGTCTTAGGGAAAAGTATACATAGGTGAGAAACAATGAAGGCATAGGTAGGTATCAAGTTTGACTCTAAATTTATTGGAAACCAATATTGGTATTTTCAATTGAACTTGCCTTATTTGGGAGCGTGGCCAAATCTACCATGGTATCGACAAAGTTGAAAGAAATGCAACGACATATAAGATACTTTTTCATGTCCAAAGGAAAAGGTGAAAAACGAGTGACCTAGTGCTGAGCAAGAAAAGGAGGAAGACCATTGATCTAGGTGAATCAATGATGGAGGTTGAGTGGACCATAACTCTGCTAACAAAGCCATGTGGCCAATGTGTAATTTCCACCTTGATAATTAAAAGGCCCACATAAGTCGATGAATCAACGTAAGTTTGAATCCACATAAGCTAACCATGAATGAATATGTGTGTGTTTGTGTGTGGATCAAATTGCTTGAAAACAACTGAGCATTTGAAGTATGGATCCCTGATTTGGTCACTACTGTATGAGGTCGAGATTACACTGTGAGTTATGTCAATGATCAAGGATCTTGAATACAATGAACGAGTATAGACGAAGAAAATGATGTCTCATGGTCTTCGTTTCAGTTTGCAGGGTACATGAGGAGGTTTTGAGCTTAAAATTGTTTGAATATGCAAATTGCTGAGGCAAATTGACTTTGATAAAAACACATGCATATGGATTTATGGTTTTAAAATCTCAGGTGTTTGTGTTGAAGGGCTACAAATAGATGCATCGCAAAGATAGATCTTGGAAATGATGTTTGTGTGTTGGGGGTTATTTTTCTTTGAGATCACAGGTTATACTATAGCAGTGATGGAAGTGCATGATTTTCCTAGGGTTGCTTGTCTCTTGTGATTGCAAGTGTCGAAGCTACAAGATATTTGTTATATGTTGTGTGTCTTGAGTTTTACATTCTATCTTTTGATTGCAAGAATAGAAAGAAGAAAGTGGAAATAGCTCTGATATGAATGAAGGATGGTACTCTGGAGTCTGGATTGCAATGGTAATCAAAAGAATACAAATTCCAAGAAATCCTAGGATTGAGAATAAAGTATTGCATGAGTTTAAATATGACATATTAGTGAGATAAAAATGCGTTGAGGCATAAGTTTCTTGACTCATTCCATGTGGTGTATTTTGGAGAGATCCTCCATCTGCAATCCCTATGGTGAGTCTGAGGTGTAATTGTATTCTTCATTCCTCCATATGGGAAATTCGAGGTCCAATACAAGGAGATCTAATCTCTCCCATTCATGTTCACCAAAGAGATTTCCCCCCCTGCTTTATCATCTCCTATGTGTTCTTGAACTCTTGTTCCATAGCTTCGATAATAGAACAAGGTTCATAATATATCCTTGTCCTGTGACCAACCTCCTTAGAAACAATATTCCACGCTGCAAATGCAAACACATATGGAGGTATTGGTTGATGCATTGAAAAATGATCAACAACTCTTCCATGGATCGACACTTCTCATTAGGGGATGCTCCCCTTGCCTCTCCTATGGAAGGATATATTTAGCTCTTATGGGAAGTAGACAATACATAGATCATATGTTCAAGAATGTTTAGCAGAGCAGAGTACCGAATCCTCGCTCTAGGAGTGTCCTGACAGGGGAATATAGGACGAGCATGGATAAACTAGTGGATGAGAATCTATATTATGCCATGTTCCTGTTGATATGAATAAGAAAGTACACATTATATTATTTAGTGCAGTTGTGTGGATGGGATAGAATTCAAATAATGATTTAGTGGATGGTGTCACATTTATAGTTGTGTGGATGGTATCATATGTAAATAATGATTTAGTGGATGGTGTCATATATAAGAACGGTTTAGGGAAATTAGATACGAACAATATACAATATTTGTTGGTTACATAATATTCAACATGTACCAACTATCAGAGTAGCAATTACATAAGAAGATGGCATATGGTTTCCTAAAGGTTGCATACTTGGATCTCATCAACTGAAAAATCGAATGTGTAGATTGTTGTGTGTGCAAATCACTTCAGATCCTTATAGATTCATGCTACGGCTCCCTAGAGACCACCACATTGGATTCGCATTGAAAATCATGTTTAAGGAAAAATTTGGTTCCTATGGATAACTCCCAATGGAGAACTAAAAAGCTATGATTCCACATTAAATAAAATAAACACAGCTAAAGATTGAAAAACTATCTAAGAATATAAGGTTCTAGTTTGGATCATCATGGCATAGATGGAATGATTCATTAAGTATTTATACCATAATAGAGTGGCAATTTATATTTATAATTTAATGTAGAACATTAATGAAATATAATAAATTTAATACTCACTTCTTAATAACACTTTGAACTCATCCCTTTATTATGGAGGAAAAAGAAAACACATAAAGACTTTATGGGTTCATCCAACAAAATAACATGGGGTTTAGCAATTGAAATTGATGTGAAAACAACACGTGCCTTATGACCTCTCAAAATATTTTCCATTGGAGTGAGATGATTATGGATGGGCATTCCAAACTTTCCTAGTTTTCCACGTACATCATCCTCCTTACTAAAACCCTCGCGTCCTGGATGTAACCTAAGAAGATACTAAATATGTGTTTTCTCCATGGTTAATAAGTCAACAAAGTGTTGAGAATACCTTCCAATTCTTAGTTTTGAACTCCTCCTTACCTCCCCCTCTAAAGGTTGCAAATCACCAGCAATAAGATTAAGTAAAATATATTTCCCTACTCCATTGGGCCCAATAATTGCAACTTATGCTCCCATGTCAATACCCACATCGACATTACTAAGTTGGAAATCCTCTCTCCTGGGATAGCTAAAACTAACTTCAATAAACTAAAGAAGAGGTGGTGTGAGTTAAAGAAGAGGTGGTGTGAGTTTTGTAGGTTATGGAAAGTGAAACTCCACACTATAATCTCTCCATTTTTTGGTGCTTCTACAACCTCTTCATCGTCATCTATTGTTTTTCCCTTCCCCTTCCTCTTTGTTGTCTTTATGCTTGCAGCAAACGTTTCAAGGTCCTTGACTTTTTTCTTGTTAAGCCCTACTTCCACCATGCTTAGAAGCTTTTAGTTGTTTCTCATATACCTCAAATGTCTTATTGGTCTCCTTGCATTTTTTCTCGTATCTACTCTCAAAAGCATCAAAATTACCTCTATAGAAATGAATTTTCTCATCGTGGAGATGAATAACATCAGTTGAAACAAAGTTCAAGAAGTCACAATCACGTGACATGACAATAAGTGTTTTCTTCCACCTACCCAAATATTCTTCTAGCCATAGAACAACTCTAAGATCCAGATGGTTAGTGGGTACTTATTCCTTTCTTATTTTCTCTTATGCATATATCCAAATGGTTATTGTTTCATCCTAAAACAAATTTTATAATAGGGAGAAAGAATTAAAGCAAATCAAAATCGATGGAAGACAAAGGAATCAACATAAGCAAAGGTATGAGAATAAGAGAATTGCTTGGTCATATTACATAAGGGTTTGAAGATATTGACCTATGCATTACATGCTTACAATGATTTTTTTGGATTTAGTCAAAGTATTGAGTAGCAAAGGCCTTCAACATTCCTTGTAGTAATTTGGTTTATATAAGGCATCATTAATTTCCCTTGAGCTAAAAGTTTTTTAATGGTAAAAGATCACATTACTTTATCAACAACACGCCATTTTATTGTAAAAAAAACCACCCACTACCAAAAGATTGCAATCAAAACCAACTTGGATGCTGCAAGAACTGCAAACTAAACTCAATAGTACTTGTTATTTTCTTATTTCGTCACTTTCAAATCCAAATGATGCTTCTTTCATGCTAAAAGAAATTATGTAACAAAGAGAAAGGAACAAAATAAAATCATAGAAAGACATAGGAATTTCTAGAGGAAAAAATAGCAAATTACAATTGTGTGACACCGAGACGAAAATGAGACTATAATTGCCTTCCACTAAGGCATCAAATTTGTTAAAAATGAAATGCACCAAATCTGATCACACTATAACCAAAATCCCATGAATCCATATTCGACTTTTGTGTTTATTTAGGGTGGACTTTAATAGTGATGTTATTTCCCTATGCAGCTCGAGTTTCAAAGGAAAAAGTCTCTCTATCTTACTCAATATTGCTAGACTGTCTATTATTTGCTAGGTCCTTCCTTCAATCTAGAAGAAGGTTGTAATGAATTCTTTCCACTGGAAATAAAAAAAGAAATTATTCATTTTCCAACAAGAATAGAGAAATGTGGTATTGATAAAACGTACTACCTCCCTAAGCTTGGGTGGAATATGTAACCAATAGAGAGAAGGTAGGGCATCAGATGAACAAATTATATAGTAGACACCAGCAATGCATTCATTGCCCTTCTCGGAGAAGAGGAAGTTGGAATCCCCTGAAAGTTGAGTCTATTATTTACATATCAACAGCTGTCTTTTTTATATAGCAACAAAAGCGACTAAAGCTATTCTCCTTTGGGAAACTATTTAGAAACAACTCTTGTTTCTGGAAAATATATGTGCAAAAGTGACTCAACATCATTCTTTGTATAATAACTAACTAGGCAGGGCTTATAAAAAAAACTTCGTTTCTCGTCAATCGGAGGCACTCGAGCAAGTGACCATAAGGTACCCACCATTACTCTCTCTATCCAATTTAAAGCTTACTGACCACATCAAAAAAATCCCTTTCTTGCTGGTCAATGACCTTCCCACACTCCCTATCTGGCTAATAAACCCCTCTCTCCCTCAAGTAAAAGATGGAACCTCGTTCACCCCTGGATAGATGTGTAATTTATTTTCTGGGATATGTTTCCTTAATAACATAAAAGTGGAATACATGCCAAATACTTCGTCCCCCGGGATGATTCCTACAATGGGTTTCGCGGTTCATAAAAAGTATGTACAAAAGTTTCATACCATCCTTAATAAACGGTGGGAAGAAGGAAGGTATTTTAGATCCAAAAGGTCGAAAGTGTATGCCTCTATCAAACTGAAAGACGAATTCCTAGATGCCATGGTTTTCATCAGTAGTCTCATATTTGGACAAACAAGGAGAACATGACCATTTTGGATGTTATTCTTTATTGTCCCAGAGGCACTACTTTCTTAAATCTGTAGATGCTTCTCACTGAGTTAAGAGTGCATCGGGAGAGTTTATGGTCTACTGTTGTCAAGATCCCAATCCTTCTTTCCAAACAGTTCAAGAGAGACAGAAGAAAATTGAGATCCCAATCAAGTGCCAAGCCCTTTGTTTCAGACTTGACAAGTTGCAAAGGATAGAATATGGCTCTCATGTCCATCCAATTAAGGTAGGGTTCTGTTACTCTGAAGTTGATCCTAGCAAATGTGTCCCAACTGCTAGCTGATTGATAACACACCCAATTTCATACCTCTAGTTGTTGATGGAGATACATATTCATGATCCATTGATCTGGTTGGTTCACATGCACCAACATCACTAGATACGGATTGTCACGTCCCCATGCCTCCGACCGGCGTAGAGGACGTGACCCAAACTTCAATCACAGTGGGCTAAGAGCCCCATGAACATGTGCATGCACAAAATTGCTAAAACAGAATACTTAAATAAAACTTTGAACTAGAATATGCACACATGAATCTCTATCATGCACAGATGCAATTATGTATTTTGCACAGTGGAATTAACATGCATTCATTCAAGCATTCATTCCACATGTTCAACATGATCATTAATAGAAAATATATAATTGCAGAAGTAAAAATTAACAAGATCACTTATCTTATGATGAACTCTTCCGCAACCAGCTACGCCGCTGTAACGTTCCACCCAACCATAGGCCAGCGTGCTCCTTAATATCTCAGCAGTGCTGGCACCCCCAAGCCGGGCATGATTCTCCAAGGAATAAGGGAACTAGCAGGCTTACACATAGCCAAGGGTATACAAAACACAGCCAATCCAACACAGTTGGGTTTATCAGGCCATCAAGGAGTGGGAAAGGCTCAATGCTAAGCTGCTGAGCTCATTATAGAGCCAAGAACACCTACACCAGAACTAGCCTAACCTCTAAGACACCCAAACACAACCAACACAAGGAATCAGTCCCTTCTCTGCTACACAGTCCCTCAGGCCCTGCATTCCCTTCCAGTGCTATTCAGGGGTGATGGAGAAGAAGACCAGCCCTCTAGCTCTATCTGTGTGGTTTCCAGCCACCAAGTTTATCAAGCAAACCAATCCCCCATCCCTGCTCCTTACACAGTCCGAAGACCAACCAGTGCACATATACAATCACTCAACGGATACCACTTCAAATAGGGAAGACAAATTCTGAGTTATTCTTGGCCCTATCGTGGCCAAAATGACTCTCAAGCGAATTTACAATAGTCCCAAACACACCAATGAACGTGGGAAAACAACAATCCCAAAACCATAACCAGTGAGCACACCTCACAACGTTGGGAAAATGGTTCCAAACAGTCTGTGCGTGAGGAAGACTTGCAACAGACCCCCAAACATAAAGAAGCCACAACAATCACAATAGCCTTGAGAAGGACAGTGACCACCGTGACTCACAGGAAGAACCACAGCTCCAGTCTCAACATTTAAAAGACAGAAAATTAAACGACCATACCAGTCTGAGAGAAGAGCATACAGCTGTAAATGGGAATGAAAGAGCACAGCTCCCAGTCTGTTGTGCAGATGGTAACAACGCAGAACCCACCACGCAGCCCGTGAGGAAAGGATACGGCCTCACCACTCACAAATCCGCAGAGGAAAAATGGCGTGGGTAACACCAGGATCGCTCCTGTGCGTGAGCAACAACGGCCAACGATCTCTACATGAGGATGAATAAGAAATCCAGCTTGTGGGTGGATGAACAGAACAGTGGATAGACGCGAGTAGGGAGTGCGTGAGTGTTCAGCACAGGCGTGGAGAGAATAGATGTTTGCGTGAGTGATGGCGGTGGTTTTGGCCATTGTGAAGTCAACCGTGGTGGAGTGTGCGTGTAGGCATGGACTGACAGTCCTGCCACCCCACTCCCAAAACAAATTAACTGCCTCAACCACCACCAGCCATTCTTCAATGAAAGTGGTTGGGTAAGGCAAGGGAAGAAGACACATGGATTTTTACCCCATTGGCCAAGGTTTGACAAATTCCCCCACATCCTTATCCTTGTGAAAATCATGCCCCTTTCTCATTTTAGTTGCCGCGATCATAGCTAGTCGGGTTCATTTAGTTTAATTAAAGATGCATATTTACATGATGGCCAACATAATATATACCGCATGCCCCGATATACCATCAGTGACAAATTAAATCCAAACATAGCATAACCGACCAATGGTGGGGCCTTGGCCTTTAGCTCCACACCATGATCATTACAATATATACATCATGTACATCTAATGCAACGGGGTCAAAACCGGGACGTTACACAGATAACGAGATATGAATGCATCCATGCCATCTTTCAAGGTTGTGTGCTTTGCAATCTCCACAGCATGGCCAACTAATTGATCCATATTTTCACGCTTCTTTAGTTCCCCCTTATCAGTGTTAGAAACTGTTTAACTATTTATTATTCTTTAAGCTAATTGCAGGCCGCACTAACCTATCCCAAGGATTTAATATTATTATTATTCTAACATGTATGACAGGGGGCGGCTCCTCATAGGCCGTCGACAGACGACGAATCCACCAAAGGAACAACCCCCTTAAACAACGCCTTCGGTGTAAAAATAAATAAAATATTTCCTTACATGTATGGCTTAGAGATGAAAGCATAAACAAGCATCCTTATGAATGGTTTTATTAACAAAGCCGAAACTTTATATAAACAAGTTTACTACTTTATAAATTATTTTATGACCCAACAAACTTGAAGCCGTAAGGAACAAGTTGAGGTGGTCATACAGACACAAGAACTGAAAGCTATGGATCTATCATCGACCCATCCAAAATCACACTGGATTTAATGTAGTCTAAGATACATTTCCACCTGTTTGTTTCAATGAACTAACAGTGGCAATTTCTACCAACAATTCAGTGATTAAGTGTTTGTCTTCTGCGCTCTAGCACCTACTAGAAGGTTAAGTCCGCATCTTTGGTAGTCACGCTGACTATACTGTGTTGAAGTTTTTGATGCCAATCACAACGCCGATGCAGTATCTCTTCCATGAAGGTCAATGGCAGTTAAGAGTTGTTAAGTATGGAAACATTTTATGGTTCTAGACGCCAATGCAAGAGGCCAACAAAAATAATTTGCATTGCAGAAAGAGAGAGATTGCAACCATCTACACTACTTTACATCCCCCAGTAATATATCAAATCAATTATATGCAATATACTGACAAGTTATCTTCTGCATAACATTCAACAACCTGAACTAATTTTATTTTCCTATATAATCAATAATTCAAATAATACAACAATTTGCTATGTGTTATATAATTCAGATAATACAACAATGCTGTGTATGGTTAGATTTGGAATGTCCCCAACAAGATTTTAAAAAAAATCATGTGGATCGTTAGCCTCGAATTAACTTCATTCAATAGAATAAAAATAAATAAAACTTTAATACAATCTTGTCATCCTCCTGATTTGCATTGAATATGGGCTTTACATAAATTTAAATTTTGTATTCCAGAATACCTGGAATACAAAATTAAAATAAATCATTAATCTTGCATTAATTGGAATACAAAAGCTATTCTGATTTTCATTCTTGCATTGAATCTGTTTAAATATTAAATGATATATTTAAAAATTAATCTATAAACTATGTAATATAATGAAGAGGAAAAAATGATTACAATTAAGAATGAAAAAATTATTGCAAACAAAGCTACGAATTAAACATACTTATTCATGATTCTCGACTTCTGTTTTTTGTTGTGTGGAACATGGAAATCGGAAGTTACAAGTTCGTAATAACACTTTATGTATTTCCGACTTTTGCTTTCCGCGGTGCAGAATGCAAAAATCGGAAAAGTCTTTGTCTCATATTTTTTTATCTTATTTCACGATTTATTCTTTCTGCATTGCGGAATGCGGAAAGCGGAAGTCGGGAATCATGAATAAGTATGTTTAATTCGTAACTTTGTTTGCAATAATTTTTCATTCTTAATTGATGAATTTGATCAATCAACATAATCCATCAATTTGCATTTTTTTGCGATGAAACGAGACGGCTCTCCCGCGGCTAGGGCCAAACCCTAGCCGCCCTGTGTTGCTGCGTGCAGGCCCCTGCGCCTCTTCCAGGCTGCATGCAGGCCGTCCAGCTGAGCCTTGCCCTGGCTCGCATCCAAGCTGAGATCGGGGGTATCCGTTTTGGAGCAGCGCTTGACGCTGTGTCTTCTGCCTCTCTCCTCCGCCGCGGCCTTGTTCCTCTCCCTCTGGTGGACGGTTCATGGATCCGTTGGAGGCTTTCAAAGTTCTTGTCAGATCTGCAGGCCCTAGGGCAAAGGCCGCCCCTCCTGCCAAGTTCATTAAAAAGATGGAAGAGATCCCTACTCTGGAGCTCTCCCCTTCAGATCCGTGCCGCATGGCCCTTATGCTCTCAGAAAAAGCCCTCATAGGCAAGTTCACTGGTCTGTGGCCCAGTCCCAAAGTAGTGGATCAATGGATAGCAAAACGTTGGAGCTCCCTGGTGCCCTCCCATATCTCTTTATGTGCTGCAGGAAGAGGGTTTTTGTGATTATCTTTGAGAACAAAGAAGAGCGGGATCTAATCTTCAGATCTGGACCATACTTCATGGGATCGAGGGGGCTGTTCTTAGCTCCTTGGTCTCTGGACTTCAATCCTGAAGAAGAGATCACCGCTTCCCCAGTTTGGGTCCGGCTCCCACATCTTCCCCTCCATCTCTGGGGGAAAAACTCCCTTGCTGATATAGGAAACAAGCTCAGCCGTTTCCTAGATAGCGCGGAGCCGAAAGGGGATCAGTTCACCTGTGTGCGCATCTGTGTTGAGGTCAATCTCGAGAAAGGGCTCCCGGAAGCCATTCAACTCACCTTGGGCGATTGGAGTCACATCAAAGAGCTGGAATATGAGCATATTCCCTTCAAATGCCTCCGGTGCCATGTTTACGGGCATTTCGCGAAAAGTTGCCCCAAAGCCCCGGTGACGGTGGCTCCTCCCCCGGCCAATGGGGCAGACTTCCAGCCAGTTGCTAATAGGCGAAGGGATCCCCGGAGAAAGGACTCCAAATCTGAGGTGCCCATTGCAGAAGATCATCCCCCAACTAATAAAAACAGATTTGAAGCCCTTCAAGAACTCGATGATCAGGAACCAGAAGTAGCAGTAGCAGTTGAAGATATGCTGGAGCCAGGCCCACCCAGATCGGGACACCGAAGCACTAGCAGCAAAAGAGGTTCCAGAAGTGCGTGCCCCCCTTGGTACTGCGGAAGACCCTACGCCTGAGGCAGCTGAACAGATGGGAGGCCCTCCTCCAGATAGGGCAACCGATGGATTTTCCAAAGTGGCAATCTCTCCCTCAGAGTCTTCTACAGTAAGGAGGGATTGCTCCCCTTTGCGATCATCTAGTGATTCCGGGTCAGTAAGAACTTCAACTACCACCCCCTCTCCTCCTTGTACCAGAGGGCGAAGGTCCAACAAAGAACGAAGGAATCTAGAAGCAGCCTCCAACATTGCCGAGGGCTCCCAGAAACAGATGGATTCATTCATTCTTCGAAATCTCTAATGTTTTTCTGCATATTTCTATGCTCACAATTTGTGAGAGTCTATCCTGGTAAGCAATGTTTGAAATCCTCGAAGAATAGTTGTCGAAGTAAATGGGATCTTTATCCCAATAAATTCTTAAGGAGGCTGACAGAACTGTTAGAGGTCATCAGCCCTCCATATTTTTGTAACCTTGGATTCTGGTTCGCCAGAAGGAGTAATACAAATGTCCCATAACCGTTTCTGTGAAAAGAAGAAAAAAAAATCATTCTTAATTGTAATCATTTTTTCTTCTTCATGCATTTATTTCTGATTTTAAATATATTCCTATCTAGTTGTTATTAAACACTATTACTTATTGACTTTATCATACACAATAACTATCCCTTCTTTGAGAAAAGGAAAAAATAAAAAATAACAATAATAAAATAAATAAAATATTTCCTTACATGTATGTCTTAGGGATGAAAGCATAAACAAGCATCCTTATGAATGTTTTTATTAACAAAGTCAAAACTTTATATAAACAACCATCCTTCTAAACAATTTTACTATTGTATAAATTATTGTATGACCCAACAAACTTGAAGCCGTAATGAACAAGTTGGGTTGCTCATACAGAAACAAGAACTGAAAGCTATGGATCTATCATTGACCCATCCAAAATCACATTGGATTTAACATAGTCCAAGATACATTTCCACTCGTTTGTTTCAATGAACTAACAGTGGCAATTTCTACCAACAATTTAGTGATTAAGTGTTTGTCTTTTGCGCTCTAGCACCTACTAGAAGGTTAAGTCCGCATCTTTGGTAGTCACGCTGACTATACTATGTTGAAGTTTTTGATTCCAAACACAACGCCGATGCAGTATCTATTCCATGAAGGTCAGTGGCAGTTAAGAGTTATTAAGAATGGAAACATTTTACGGTTCTAGATGCCAATGCAAGAGGCCAACAAAAATAATCTGCATTGCAGAAAGAGAGAGATTGCAACCATCTACACTACTTTACATCCCGCGGTAATATATCAAATCGTTTATATCCAATACACTGACAAGTTATCTTCTACATAATATTCAACAACCGTGAACTAATTTTATTTTCCTATATAATTAATAATTCAAATAATCCAACAATTTGTTATGTGTTATATAATTCAAATAATACAAAAATGCTATGTATGGTTAGATTTAGAATGTCCCCAACAAGATTTTTTTTTTTAAATCATGTGGGTCGTTAGCCCCAAATTAACTTCATTCAATAAAATAAACCTTTAATACAAACTTGTCATCCTTCCGATTTGCATTGAATATGGGCTTTACATAAATTTAAATTTTGTATTCCAGAATACAAAATTTAAATAAGTCATTAATCTTGCATTAATCAGAATACAAAAAGCTATTATGATTTTCATTCTTGCATTGAATCTGTTTAAATATTAAATGATATATTTAAAAATTAATCTATAAAATGTGTAATGTAATGAAGAAGAAAAAATAATTACAATTAAGAATGAAAAAATTATTGTAAACAAAGTTACGAATTAAACATACTTATTCATGATTCTCGACTTTCGCTTTTTGCAGTGCCGAACACATAAATCAGAAGTTACAAGTTCGTAATAAAACTTACTGTATTTCCAACTTCTGCTTTCCGCAGTGCAGAATGCGGAAATCAGAAAAGTCTTTGTCTCATATTTTTTTACTTTATTTCTCGATTTTCGCTTTCCACATTGCGAAATGCAGAAATCAAAACTTTGATTTTTCTTTTCGCAATTTTTGTTTTCATCCGCTTTCCATTTTTCGCAGTGCGAAAAGTGGGATGCGGAACTTGGATATGTTTTTGGGCCAACTCCTCGACTTAATTTTTCGAAACTAGTAATTTTAGTTTGCTCTTTTCATCTTTAGAAAACCCGTGCTTCAATAGTTTAAATGTGCGGCTGGAGTTGTTTTTTTGGATTTATCTGGGTCATAGCAGGTCTAGGACTAAACTTGCCCATACCCGAGGATCATTAACTCTCTTAGCCAACTCTGGTCATGCTTCCAACGCATACTTTAATTATCTTTTTCCATATTTGGTTTTCCTTCTGTCATCGTTCCCTTGTTCTTGAACATGAGAGCCTTCACAAACTAGTAATATGTGCCAGCATGAACTGATTCAATTGGAAATTTATCCACAAATTCCCTTCTCATAAATTGACCAAAAATTTGTTAATAAATTAACCCCAGAAATTTGATTTTAGATTGCTCAATCAAGAATGATTTCCAAATCCATGGATTTAGTGTTGATGTTATACCAAGCGAAGTCTCCAGCAATCTCAAATAATATTTTTTTGTGAATGCAAATACCCTCCTTATAAGGATTTATATCTATTCCCTTGACAAATATTTATTTACGCTCTCACTAATACCAATTCATACAAACAAGTTTATTTTGAATCCATTGACCAGATTATGTGCAAATCTTATAAAACATCCAACAAGTGGAAGATAGATGAAACGTGAACAGTTCTACCCAACAAATCTTTGACAGTTTACAATAACTAGAAATTTGTCAAGAATTTCTACCCAGTCATCCATGCAATATTCTCACAGAAACACATTCATTTTACTGCCAAATTAAGCTCATTCGCAAGAATAAAAATCTGTCATTCTTCACACAGGTAACCTGTCACAAACTCATACCGTAACACCATTAAATCACCATGGATTTACCAAAAATCATCAACACAATTTAATGGGAGAACTACTTGCCCTTTTCGTTTATGAAATATCTATGCATGCATATCTTGACCTGGTCTTTCTCTAACATCGAACATCCTTCCAAGACACTTAGCAACCGTCCACTTTGGATATTGTTTTCTCTACACAATCTTCAACCTATATAATTGTTTTGATTCTGCACATCTGCATCATCGATTTCCAGGCCAGTGTTGAATACATCTCGCCTCTCCAAATTCTAGGGTTTCTATAAATACTCAATCGACTACCATCCTTTAATATTCAGTGTCTGTCCACCCTTTGTACCATTCCACTACACCATCACATTTACAGAGGTATTGGCACAACTTCTACCTCTGTCTTCCAATCTTCCCGTTCAGAGTTCATTCTCTATTTCACAGAGCAATTTCCCATAGTAGTCGTGCTCGAGCTTGCCATAGCCTCAACATAACTCCTACATGTATTCAATGCTCCCATGCATCAAACATCTACAAACAACCCAGTTTCTAGTGCCTTCCCAATATCTTCTTGATCCATCATCAAGTTTCTACAAAGACTATAACTATTCAAGTTCACTCAGTCTCAGATTAGAAAACCTGCATATACACAGTTAGTCATCAATATTCATCAAATGTCTAGTTGTCTCACACAGATAGCAAATAACACAACACACAACATGATGAATTTGCTTCCCATTAACACAATGAACCTGTACAAGCAACTTCAAAAATACTCATATGCTCTGTATATGGCCTGATCCCACATTCAATGGCCATTTCCCCCTTCTGAACTCCTCCTTTAGTCTCCTATCCGAGTTCTCTACCTACTCTCACTCCCCCCTAAATGTTCCTTCCTACATTCTTTTGCAAGCTAGAGCTTAACTGCTCTTACAACTAACTCCTACACATCAGCAACTAACTCCTAGACTAAAGGAACAACTATTATCTTTAGAAAGCTATACTTATGACTCACTCACTAGTGTAATGTCCCGGTTTTGACCCCGTTACATTAGATGTATATGATGTATAAATTGTAAATGATCAGGGTGTGGAGCTAAAGGCCAAGGCCCCACCAATGATCAGTTATGTTATTTTTTGGATTTGAATTGTCACCAATGGTATATCGAGGCATGCAGCATATATTATGACGGTCATCATGTAAATATGCATCTATAATTAAAAATGAACCCGACCAGCTACGATCGCGGCAACTAAAATGAGAAAGGGGCATGATTTTCACAAGGATAGGGGTGGGGGAAATTGTCAACCTTGGCCAATGAGAGAAAAACCCATATGTCTTCTTCCTTTGTTTTATTCCAACCACTTTCATTAAGAAAGGCTGCTGGTGGTTGAGGCAGTTATGGTCTTGGAAGTGGGGTGGTAGGACTGTCAGTCCTCACCCACACGCACACTCGACCCACGATTTTGATGTTCATCCTCTCGCGCAGATCTTTTTCTCTCCACGACTGTGCTGAAGGCTCATGCACTTCCAATTTTCACGTCCTTCCTATTGTTTGTTCATCCACAGACAAAAACAGAGCTGTTTTTCCTCACGCAGGACCTCCATTGTCTGTTCATTCCTCATAGGGTCGGATTGTTTTCCACGCACAGGATTTTCCTAGTTTTCATACACGTATTTTTCCTCTACGGATCTACGGATGGTTTGGCTATATTCTTCCCTCACGGACGGATTCGTGGGTCCTGCGTTGCCTTTTTCATTCACGCCCAGGCTGGGGAACTATAATCTCTTTCCCAGCATGGTCTATGTATGTTTTCCCGGCGACTTCATTGCCCAAGGACGGGTTGAGTTTTCCCCACGTTGTGAGCCGCGTCCACTGATGCATTTCGGGGGCTGTTAATTTCCCCAAGCCATGAGCTGTGTTTGCTGTTATGTTTGGGGACTGCTGTAGATGGTTTGAAGTCATTTTCCCTGGTTTAAGCTGTGATAGCTAAATTGATTGCCTGAGTGCAATGGTTGGTCTTCGGACTGTATTGGGAGCAGGGATGGGGGCTTAGTTTTGCTTGATAAACCTGGTGGCTGGAAACCACACAGACAGAGCTAGAGGGCTGGCCTTCTTCTCCATCACCCCTGAATAGCACTGGAAGGGAATGCAGGGCCTGAGG
This sequence comes from Pseudotsuga menziesii, assembly GCA_001517045.1. Classification (NCBI taxonomy): domain Eukaryota; kingdom Viridiplantae; phylum Streptophyta; class Pinopsida; order Pinales; family Pinaceae; genus Pseudotsuga; species Pseudotsuga menziesii. The sequence continues at coordinate 154,338 of LPNX011191382.1, read as the reverse complement.
GACTGTGTAGCAGAGAAGGGTTTGATTCCTTGTGTTGGGGGTGTTTGGGTGTCTTAGAGGTCAGGCTAGTTCTGGTGTAGGTGTTCTTGGCTCTGTAATGAGCTCACCAGCTTAGCAATTTGCCTTCTCCGTATCCTTAATGGCCTGATAAACCCAACTCTGTTGGCTTGGCTGTGTGTTTTGTGTATCCTTGGCTACGTGTAAGCCTGTTGTTCCCTTATTCCTTGGAGAATCATGCCCAGCTCAGGGGTGGCAACATTGCTGAGAGATTAAGGAGCTCGCTGGCCTATGGTTGGGTGGAACGTTGCAGTGGCGTAGCTGGTTGCGGATCTAGTTCATCATAAGATAAGTGATCTTGCCTATTTTACTTCCGCAACCTTACTTTCTGTTAATTGTTATGAGATGAACATGCTTGCATGAATGAATGTTTCTTCCGCTGTGCATGATAAACAATGGCATATATGCATTTTCTACTTCAATGCATTTTATTTCAGCATATCAGCATGTTATTTTGTGAATGCACATGTTCATGGGGCTCTCAGCCCGAGTGGTTTAAGTCACGAGTCGCGTCCTCTTCGCCGGTCGGAGGCATGGGGACGTGACACTAGCTTCTCGAGTCATCCCTACATTCCAGGGATTTGTTTACATAATCATTTTCACTAACACCTATTTGATTCTCTACCCATACTTATAAAGAAATAAAAGGATTTTCTACATGTGAATTTACAAAGGCCCCTCCTTGGGCTGATGTCAAGACCTAGAGGTCTTACTAAACATTCACGGTTTAGATGTAGAGGACTAATGCTCCTGCATCAGACTCCCAAAGTAGAAAGAAGACATGATCTCATGATCATGTGCTTTCAATCTTCATCTTTCCAGGATCCCAAACTTTAGTTTGTTGTTGTCCATAAACGACATTGTCTTCATCTTTCTTTAGCTGTAACCTTCCAGGCTTCCATACTTTGTACTATAGTGCTCCAATATCTCTACCTTCATTGTTCTTCACTTTCCAAACAATTCCACATTGTACTGCTTTCTTCATTCCGATGTATCTATTCTTAGGTATCTGCATCAGGTTCCATAATTCATCTACAACCTCTTGCAACTTAGTCTACTGCTGCAAACTAATTTTGTTTTCCTTACTCTGCCACTGCACTTTGTTGCATTTTGTCCACTCATCACTAAACTGTTGATTATTTTCTTCACCCTTCCTTGCTTCAATTTCCACTCCTACTCTTGAAATTTCTCCACATACTACCCCAGATAATGCAACAAACATTGTTCTAGACATTGCTACCTCCCAAACATCCTAAATATCTCTTAAGATACTTCCCTCCGCAACATCCCTCTTCTACTCCTTGTTTGCAATTTTACTTTCAAAAATAAAATTGCTTTCTAATTCTTTGATTGCAATAAAATACTCATTCATACTTAGTTGTATACTAGTAAACATAACAAAATTATGTAAACCAGTGTCTGCTCTTGTCTCCTTTGTAACTTGAGCCACTTCTCTCTCATCGACTACAACTCCTTTCTCTTTCTCAAATGATTTCAGCAAACAGCTCAACCGTTCATTAATCACTAGAATCACATCATCAATATGTTGTCTATCATTTCCAGCATAACTCTCTTCTTCTTTCTTGACAACCTTCAATGATTGTCTTTCAGCTCCTAGAATAATTTTAGTAGTCATTCCGTCCTTCTTCAGTCCCAAGAATGTCTCCTCCTTGACATGAGGCATGTTTGTCTCACCTTCATTTTCATTGCTACCTCCTTCTTTGTCACAAGTCCAATCTCTCTGTGACACTGCTTCATCACTCTTCATCAGAATAAAATTCTGATTCTCTAGTTCATCAGTCTTCCTTTGGCCATTTAAGCATGCCAATTCCTTCTTTCCCTCATCAAGAACAACTTCCCTCGAATGAGGCATAACTGTCTCACATCCATTGGAGATGTTTCCCTCATTAAATAAGGAATCTATGAGTTCCTTATGCTGCAACAACTCATCTTTGTCTTCATCAGAAACACATTCCTCGTCATATGTGGCTTGGCAACTTTCAACTTCACTCAAGACAACTCCAAAAGATGGATTGTCTTCTGCATAACTTGCAAACACATTTAAATTGTCAATCTCAAAATCACAAGATCCAATGGTCTCATTTGACGATTCCATCATCAAATCTTCCACTTGTTGTTCCAAGTCTGCTACAAGACTCAGAAAGTCCTCACTGCCTTTCTTCTCAACTTCCTCAAGCATAACATATGAATTGATATCCCCCTTTATTTATTTCTGTTCTTGGCTATCATCATAATCCAAGTCCTTCTTGCTTTCAGCTTTCATAGTAGGCTGAAAACCATTACTTTCACTCAGTTGTGCATGTGCATGTACATGAGACTCAACTGTCCCATTTTCTTTTAAAACAGAATTAGACATACACATAATATCAGTTTCAAAACATTGAGGCCTCTTGGCCTCTCTTGAAGCTTCAGTATTCAAAACTTCTCCCAAACACTCACTTGTCTTGAGTACCTCTTCCTCCCACTGAGCATTCACTAGTTGCTCTTTTCTTGTCTGTAGCTTATGCCACTTCAACTTTCTTTTCACAAGAAAACCACACCTGTGGCCTTCCCCTTTCTTCTATAACAACTCCATCATTACTTCCAGATGGACTTCTATCTCAGCCTTCTCCCTCTCATACTCTTCATCAGTCATTATTCTACATATGCCATTTGCCTTGGCATCTTTTGTCTTCCTTTTCTAGCTGCCTTTTGAACCTCTTCTATGACCCTTATTAGTCATCTTTCTGAGTCTTCTTTCACTCTTCTATGGGCTATACTAACCTCTATAGTAGCAGTCATCCCTGCTACACCTCACCTCACCAAACCTCCTTTGTGCTTGGTCTTTTGGCAAGTACTGGTCCTATTTCCAGAACCCTCCTTGAGCATTTCCTATGCTCCTTCTAGGCTATCTCCCACAACTCATATGCATGAGAACATAATTGTCCCCTTGTACTTCAATCCTCATTTGAAATACTAGGTCCCTGGCTACACTTTACTTTCTCTCATAAACCTTCACTAGTTTCCTTCATCGTTGTCCTCAATGACTGTGATCTTCTTGCTGAGATGTTTCTCTACTACTACCTTTTGCATGCAGTTTCTCCAACCAAAGTAGATATCTCTATCAGAGAACTCACTGCTTAGGCTACAAGCCTCTTCTTCTCTGGCATGTAAAGCTCTTCCACTCATAAGTTCTCATACAGACTTCTTGGTTGTCTTCTACATTCACAGAACACTGTCTTGTATCTCTTTATATCTTTACTCCACCAGAGTAAACTTACTCTCTTCTGGCTCTGATATAAAAAATGATAGCAGGTCCATGACTAAACCTGCCCAGACCCAAGGATCATTAACTCTCTTAGCCAACTCTGGTCATGCTTCCAACGCAGACTTCAATTATATTTTTCCATATTCAGTTTTCCTTCTGTCATCGTTCCCTTGTTCTTGAACATGAGAGCCTTCACAAATTAGTAATATGTGCTAGCATGAACTAATTCGATTGGTAATTTATCCACAAATTCCCTTCTCACAAATTGACCACAAATTTGTCAATCAATTAACCCCAGACATTTGGTTTTAGATTGCTCAATCCATAACGATTTCCAAACCCATGGATTTAGCGTTGATGTTATACCAAGTGAAGTCTCCAGCAATCTCAAATAATATTTTTTGTGAATGCAAATACTTCTCGTCCTTATAAGGATTTACATTTATTCCCTTAACAAAGATTACTTTACCCTGTCACTAATACCAATTCATACAAACAAGTTTATTTTGAATCCATTGACTAGATTATGTCCAAATATTATAAAACATCCAACAAGTGGAAGATAAATGAAACGTGAACAGTTCTACTCAATAAATCTTTGACGGTCTATAATAACTGGAAATTTGTCAAGAATTTCTGCCCAGTCATCCATGTAATATTCTCACAGAAACACATTCATTTTACTACAAATTTAAGCTCATTCGCAAGAATAAAATCTGCCATTCTTCACACAGGTAACTTGTCACAAACTCATACTGTAACACCATTAAATCGCCATGTATTTACCAGAAATCATCAAGACAATTTAATGGGAGAACTACTTTCCCTTTTCGTTTATGAAATTTCTATGCATGCATATCTCGACCTGGTCTTTCTCTACCATTGAACTTCCTTCCAAGACAGTCAACAACCATCCACTCTGGATATTGCTTTCTCTGCACAATCTTTAACCTATACATTTGTTTTGATTCTGGTACACCCACATCATCGATTTCCAGGCCAATGTTGAATACATCTCACCTCTCCAAATTCTAGGGTTTCTATAAATACTCAGTCGACTACCATTCTTTAATATTCAACGCCTGTCCAACCTTTGGACCATTCCACTACACCATCACATTTACAGAGGTACTGGCACAACTTCTCCCTCTGTCTTCCAATCTTCCCGTTCAGTGTTCATACTCTGTTTCACATAGCAATTTCTCGAGCCAGTTTATACATAGCAGTTGTGCTCAAGCTTGCCATAGCCTCAACATAAATCCTGCATGTATTCAATGCTCTCATGCATCAAACATGTACAGACAACCCAGTTTCTAGTGTCTTCCCAATATATTCTTGAGCCATCATCAAGTTTCTACAAAGACTAGAACTATTCAAGTTCACTCAGTCTCAGATTAACAAACCTACATATACACAGTTAGTCATCAATATTCATCAAATGTTCAGTTGTCTCACACATATAGCAAAGAACACAACACACAACATGATGAATCTACTTTCCATTAACACAATGAACCTGTACATGCAACTTCAAAAATCCTCATATGCTCTGTATATGGCCTGATCCCACATTCAATGGCCATTTCCCACTTCTGAACTCTTCCTTGAGTCTCCTATCCGAGTTCTCTACCTACTCTCACTCCCCCTTGAACGTTCCTTCCTAGATTCTTTTACAAGATAGAGCTTAACTACTCTTGCAACTAACTCCTACACATCAGCAACTAACTCCTAGACTAAAGGAACAACTACTATCTTTAGAAAAACTATACTTATGACTCACTCACTAGCTTCTCGAGTCATCCCTACATTCCAGGGATTTGTTTACATAATCATTTTTACTAACACCTATTTGATTATCTACCCATACTTATAAAGAAATAAAAGGCTTTTCTACATGAGAATTTATAAAGGCCCCTCCTTGGGCTGATGTAAAGACCTAGAGGTCTTACTAAACATTCATGGTTTAGATTTAGAGGACTAATGCTCCTACATCACTAGGTTCCTCTATAATTTAACGCTACTTTTGTTTAAACATGGAGGGTCGTAGTTCCTACCTGCTAGAAATTTTTTAGTCTGCCATAGGGTTTCGTGATCATTATTCTAGCAATTAGAGTTATCCCTAAATCTTGGGTTGTTCCCTTTCTTTGATAGTAAATATTTTTTGAAATTAGGGTTTTGATATCATCGTTTTCATTAGAATTCTCCATGAACCCTTCGGTTGTTCCTCTGTTGCAGTGTTTTTCATTTTTTTTCTTAGGTTTTGTTATTTATCTCATTTAATATCTTGGGTTTTCTGTTGATCTTTTCTACTGTATTCTTTGTGATGGATATTTGATTCTTTTTGTTTTATGGATATGGGTTTGGAAATAATATGTATATATTAAAAAGTGAGAGAAATGATTATGTTAGTTTAGTATAGAAACATATATTTTTTTAAAAGAGTGTGTAAAAATTTTGTATATATGAGTTCTAAATTTGGCAATTTTTTATTTTTCAAAAAAAAAATTGTATATGTGAGTTTTGAATTTGGCATTTTTTTTTTACAAAAACAGAAATTTATTATGTTTAAATGGCAATAGTGATGATAGGAATAAATTCAACAGCCAAATGACAAATATTTCAGGTTCTTGCACTAATTCGACTCTTGAAATTCACTCGTTAGTTAGAAAGTTTCTCTACCTGTGGAAAAAGAATTCTCCAATCTGATCAAAAGACTAAAAAAACCAAATACAAGGACAATTGACAACTATTACATGAATTTAAAGGAAATACATAGAATGACTTTGACAAGAGTGTTAAATGTAAACATTTTTCCCGTCGAAGCCCTATTTTCCATCATTCAAATTTCAAACTTGTTAGCCTCACATTTCTACAAGTTTACCTCTGTAAGCTTTATTATTAGTCAAATAGAAGTTCAATTATTCGCCTTCGAAAGTATAAGCCCTACTATTCATGCCACATGAAGTTGAGCACTACCAAATCAACTATTTCTAAAACATTTGCCATTATAAGGGTCAAACTTCCACAATTCATAATATTTTTACCCTATAAAACCTGAAATTAACGCTTCCTCTAAATTTTACGTCTGAGAATGACAAATACTTTACTGCTCTCGCAAGAATACAACAAATATTTAAACAAAAGTAGTGTTAAATTATAGAGGAACCTGGAGAAATCCAGAAAAAACAACTACGACTGCACATTTAAAGTCTTGAAGCACGGGTTTTCTAAAGATGAAATGAGCAAACTAAATTAGTAGTTCCGAAAAACTAAGTTGAGCAGCCGACCCAAAAACATATCAAAGTTCCACATCCCACTTTCCGCATTGCGGAAAACGGAAAGCGGATGAAAACAAAAATTGCGAACAGAAAAATCAAAGTTTCGATTTCCGCATTCCGCAATGCGGAAAGCAGAAATCGGGAAATAAGATAATAATAAAAATATGAGACAAAGACTTTTCTGATTTCCGCATTCCGCACTGTGGAAACCAGAAGTCGAAAATACAGAAAGTTGTATTACGAACTTTTCACTTCTGATTTCCGTGTTCCGTAGTGCGTAAAGCGGAGATCCATTTTTTTCAAGTCAACGAGGAAATCCATTCCCGACTTTCGCTTTCTGCAATGAGGAACACAAAAATCAGAAGTTACAAGTTCGTAATATTTTTATCCTCAGTTACGGAAAAGACTCAATATTTATGAAAAGACTCAATAATTTTACCCTCGCGGTATAAATGGTAGTTAGGAAAAATCAAAATTGTTTAAACATAAAAAAAACAATATTTGAATAATATTTATGAATTAAAATCTATATAGTTAAATTTGTTTTTTTAAACAAATAAAACACAAACTTCAAACCAATCTTCTACCATGCTGCGAAGAGTTGAAAAAAACACAAAAAAACAAAAAACAAAAAAAACTATCCATACTCTCGCTATTAATTCGAGTGTTTCTATTTAAATTGATTTGGGAAGTGGGTATAAAATATCGAAAACCCTACTACGAGATGAATTCGAGGAAGTCAATTCTAAAGTTTATTCCTCAACGTTTACATGGCGCAAAGATAAACTTAATAATAAACTTTAATCCTGATATTATAAATATTAATAAATGAATAAAGTCAATTGATACTCTAAATTGGTAAAGATTGGTCCACAACGAGTTGATATTATAATTTTTCAGAAATATTTAATTTAAAACAATGTTTGAATTTCCTAATAAAAAGTGAAGCTTGTTCACTAATTAATTAAGTTAATATTGGTTGATATATTTTATTATAATTGAATGTCATTGAAAATGATTTTTTATGCATTTCATATTATTTTTATGGTGTTTTAAAGTTAGAGTTAATACTAATATAACTAATTATTTTGTATATTATTTATTTTGTATATTATTTTGTGGTGGATGTATGTGGATAGATGAAAACAATAATTCAATTGAAAGTTATTATGATACTCTAAATTTAACTAATTAATATAAGTTTTTTTTCTACAAATTTAACTATACAAAATAAATATGATATATAATATCATATTTAATTATATTTGATACACTAAATTTACGGTAACCTAAAATGATTATCAATTTAGTAGGTGCTAAAAATAATGTATGATATCTTACGCTAATCGTTGATCCCTCTATTTCAAACTTAAATAAAGAAACACTTACAAACTAAACTATCACATGACGTTAGTGGCACTTACAGTTTGAAAATATTATGGGTTTCATTGATTTGATGTCATATGTGGGAAATGTGATGTTCGTTAGCATCTGGTGTAATCTTATATCTCCCCGTCTCTCTTTGACGATACTGTGTAGGTAAACCCAAGTATATTTGTGTCCCTTTACGAGCCATACATTCATTCAATTTGAATTGATTCAATTATCTATTCAAATGAAAATTCGTTCTTTCCAACATCTCTTCCTTAATCTAACATAAAGAAAATGCAAACAACCGAAAAGAAAACATATCCAAACAGCTAGAAAGAAAACCTCAATCATGTCCATTTGTATCAACCTTCCCTCAACAATTCATTACAAAACACAAATAATTTATTCTTGTTCTTTCTTTCTTTCTAAGACATAAAGATCATGTGCAAATAAAACAAATACATAAATTAAAAGAAAACCAAACCTAAAATAACAAAGAAAAACAAATTTCTACGAGCGCGCTCTCTTCTTGACCCAATTTATTCCTTGCACTACTGCACTATGCTCTTGAGTTCTTGCATCCGAGAGTACTCTGCAATTTTGCATAACTAGAATGATTTGGAATGATATAAAATAATCTAATCCTACACTTATTCTTGCTCATTGGTAAAATTTTCCTTTGTGTTTCATGTACCATTACATCATCCTCATTAAAATGAATGTCCTCATCACTATGAGGAATATCATCCCTCTCATTGAGATTCTCATCGCCAGTTATCCAAAGTGAGCGTAGTCCTCATCGCTGTGAAGAATATCATCCCTCTCACTGAGATTCTCATCACCAGTTATCCAAAGTGAGCATAGTCAGTGTGCTATTAAGCTATGGATTAAGGCAATTATCCAGGATCTGAGATTGCTTAAGCTAAATAATAATATAAGCAATGATGAAGAAACAAAGTATAATAAAAGCAAAGCCATGGCACAGGGTTTTTTCGACTGGTTGGAAGTATTTAAAAATGCTCAAATGAGATCTCATTCTTCATTTGTTATGTATATCGTTATAATACATATTTCTATGCATAGAATAGACAGTAAATGCGTAAATAAGTCATGTATGGGCATAATTTTCTTTAGGAAATATCATATTGCTATGTATTTAACAATTTTTGTCTACATAAAATCTCTATTATTGTTCATAATTTTGACATGCTTCAATGCTATTAAAATCAAATCCATTAGATAATAAGTAATGGAAATCGAAGAGCGCGGATCTATACCCGAAAGGAACAATGTTTCCTACTTTCTTGGATACCATTGCAGATCTTTAACATAAATATTCCTCCATCAAGGGATTTTAAATCTCTCTCTTTCACATGCGGACGGTGAGTTATATACGGTGGAAGTGTGCAGTAAGCTCACTTGTGCAGACCAGGAAAGTTGTAGAGGGAAAGGACTATGGACGTTTGACCATCTAAGCAGAGAAATTTGGTAAGGAATCTTATCCCTTCTTTGTTTTGATCGATTAGGGTAAAATATTAATCCTGTAAAATAATAATAAGGTCTTGAACATCGACCCAATGCCAAAAGAATTGTCAATGGTATAGGTTGCAATATTGTCTTTTTAAGTTGCTTCTCATTATCTCCACGTTATGTCATTTTAAATCTAATATGTTATTTTCTATAGTTGCAATTCAAAAAATTTATTTTGAAGTTAGTGTATCTTTTAATTCCTTTCCATATAGACCGTATTATACTATTTTATACTCATTGTAGTCCATATTTTATTTTTTATAAATTATGCTAAAATGCAGTTACCATGTTTTTCTAAGGTCTTTTAGCTCAATGTGTGCTAATTTTGAAAATAATGCAGTTACAAGTTTGAAAATAATTAGTTGTATGGTTAGTGTAATAGCCCGATAATTCCATATCTTAGTTGTATGATTAGTGTAATAGCCTGATAAATGGAATTTTTGAGAACCCAGTTGAAGGGTGAACCTAAGTTTCGACGGTGGTGTGGACTTCTTGTTATCAGCCTAAGGTTTTTATGCGTGAGGTTTGGCAGAAGAGTAGTTCTCCTTTAAAACTTATTGGTAATGTATGATGAAAAAACTTAGTTTAACTGCTCGGTTTATTAAAACACTCATGTTTCTTGTTTCAGTAAAGAAGTGAGCTCGTTTACCTATATTTTCATCATGCTTTCATCTTTTAAATTTATTTATGAATTTTCTAAGGGCTTATTTTCACAAATCGTATTAACACAGACAACAATAGAACATACATACCTACAGTTGTATGGTTAGTGTAATAGCCTGATAATTCCATATCTTAGTTGTATGATTAGTGTAATAGCCTGATAAATGGAATTTTTGAGAACTCAGTTGAAGGGTGAACCTAAGTTTCAACGGTGGTGTGGACTTCTTGTTATCAGCCTAAGGTTTTTATGCGTGAGGTTTGGCAGAAGAGTAGTTCTCCTTTAAAACTTCTTGGTAATGTATGATGAAAAAACTTAGTTTAACTGCTCGGTTTATTAAAACACTCATGTTTCTTGTTTCAGTAAAGAAGTGAGCTCGTTTACCTATATTTTCATTATGCTTTCATCTTTTAAATTTATTTATGAATTTTCTAAGGGCTTATTTTCACAAATCGTATTAACACAGACAACAATAGAACATACATACCTACAGAATAAGATTGATTTGGCTCACTCTATCTGCTGCAAATCTGTATGCTCTTAACATAAATCGAATGTTGTGCGACTACAAAATGCTATGCAAGTGCAAAACTACATGCCAGGAGCATAAATTTTGTCCGGAACAGAGGTAGATGGAACCAACACCTCCTAAGAGTGTCGATAGGAATATGAGCATTGAAAGGCCACATTGAAAGCCTGATAGGAGTAGGAAAGGAGCTATCTTTGAACATGAATTCCAGAACTTCTCTATATCCCGCTGTTGTGAGACATAATAAAGTCATATTCCCCAAAACCCTCACATAGACAAACAGTTAACTTGTCCAAGCTTCTCAAGTATCCACAATACTCACAAAGAGGAGACAAAAACAACTCCCAGCTAGCACAGACTTAATTTGAGTAAACAAAGGCAAGTTAATATCGCCCTTAATTTGCACCGAACCAATGCAGAGAAAAATGAATCGTACACAATTAACATGGGAGAAAACAAAGCAAGAAAAGTTTACTATTAACTTGATGCGAAAGCCTATAATAATGGTCTGTATAAGACCCTTATTATATAGGAAAGAGGTGGCTTGTTTTTCCAAGACAAACTTTGATTTCCCTCCATGATAGGAGCAAATGAGGGCTATCTTGCAACTCTTTAGGAGAAACTATCTCCCTGGAAAAACAAATATGATTTATATGCATAATGTATGATAAACGAGGGCATAATGCGATACATACCTCATCAAATTGGTTCTTAATCGTATTGACTAACTAGAAGAATGGGTGAAGTTTTAAACTCTGGTTGCCTTGTATTGAATTCTCGTTTCCTGGCATTGAATTTTACCTACATCAAAATTAAATAACAACAATTAAATGAACATGAGCGATTCCATTTAAAATATTCATTAGCTTGTCATATTGATAATGGGCATGTAGGCAGTACTGAACCTTGAATGTGGGAGAATGTATCCCAAATGCTGGGACCTCTCCCACCTTCGCAAGCAGCTCCTTTCACCTGTAAAACAATTAAAATCTGTCTAATATTATAATATCAAGAAAACTATGAAGGAAGAGGGCTTCATATTGTAAAAAATGATTATCACTGTAGGGAATAAGAATGATGAGGGTGGAGCTTGATAAGGAGATGTCCCAACACCTAATTTAAAATCCTTTAGGAAGTTGCTTCTACCTAGCCTTGGGTAAGCTACTGCAGGTGCAATGATGAGAAAATAGTCACCTAACATAGGAGCCATGATGCCTTCCCATAGTGCATCGAATGCAACAGAGGCAGTCTGCACCAAACTGATGATCCCAACAACAACTATAACAATATCTATGACATGTTTTCAATGGAGTAAAAATATGAAGAAAATTGACAGCATTGAAAATTTCAAGGTTATTGTCAACTACCAGGTGGCTTGATAATCATTTCAAGGTGGACAAGATCTTGCCGCAACCCCAACTCCGTACAGGATTCATAACTCTTTGGTCTGTCATTTGCAGACTCCAAGGCAATTCTATGTAGATGGTAGGTTTAATATTTAAACAACCTAACGTCTGTTCGCTGCCCCGTGGTGGGAAACGTATAATGAGGCAAACATCACCCTAAAACAACAAATAATATGCTAAAAATTTGTTATTTAAAAAACTTTTTTTTTTGAAAAAATCCCATTTTCTATATTTAAACTACAGTTTCTTTTAAAAATTTAGCAACAAGCCCTCAACTAATGTTCTCAACTGAAAACTATATATAGAGGACATAACAATGCATAAATCACATATTAATAATGTCTCGTGACTCAACCTAAAACTCGCATCTCTTTGTCAATGAAGGTGCCTACCCTTAAGGCTAAAGCCACTTCAAAGCCACATTGGACAACATATTACTTTCCCAAATTTACTAACTATGATCACATTGTGTTAAATATCCTTTTTTTTTCAAGAAAGAAAAGGTCATTCCTTGTTATATTATATCAAAGGAACCAATTACAATAACTAAGGACTTCATAAGCCCACAATCTGTATCCATATATCAAAAAGAAACTCAGAGTACTAGAAACTATATCAAAAGTAAAACCAGATCTTAGAAGATATATACCTCATATACTCCGATCACAAAGTATAAGTCCACCAAGCAAAGGAAAAAACCACAGTTCCAACCCCAAAAACATGTAAGACTAACACCATAGACTTCTAGCCAAAATAGTCAATAATATCCAACAAAAAACACTTCTCAACCAAAACTACTAGGAAGAGGATAATTGAAAATTTTGTAAGTGTCTTCGAAAATTAGGTCATCCTCCATAAATTCTTGTCAATCCAGGTGACCAATAGGCAGCTTCAAAGCTTCCTTCTTCCATATAAACCAATAACAGAAACGAGGAATATGTACTGGTCTTATACTAGCTCTAATCCGTCGTTCCATGTTCCCCTGAAGAGTGCAATCCTCCTAGTAAAATACCAAGCCTAAAGAAGAAATAACAACTCTTCTCACAACCTTACCAAAAGAACAGGCTACCTAAAGATGTTCAATCGTTTCAGCCTCACACGAGCATAACTGACAAATATTGGGCCCAACCCACCTTGTCTTACGCAGATTATCCCACCTACTGACCTTATCATTAACACACAGCCAGCTGAATCATTTAATCTTCAGTGGTATCTTCCATTTCCAAAGATCCTTTCTCCACCATCCTTCAACAAAATCCAACAACCCATCCACAATAAAACATAGGCAAACTTCGTCGAAATTTGACATGTAGCCAAATTGTAAGACCAAATAAGCCGATCATCATCAGCAGTAAGATGTACACCCAACAATTCCAAAGAAGAAGTATGTGCATCCCATTTGAGTTTCCAATCCCCCCCAAGCTCCAAATCCTCAGTCAAAAGCCAATAGGCTCCAATATAAGGATACTCGCCAAGATTATGAACCTGATGCAACATAGTAATGCCATAATCTTGGAGGTAACTGAGAAGAGGCCCAGACAGTATAAAGGAGTCCTTCATACCAATTACAGGATCGAGACCAATTTTCAAAGCTTTCTTGTTCCCAACTTTCCTACACGGAGATTTGTTTATCCATCCCAAAACCCTTAAGAAACTATTCCAAATAATCAAAGTGTTTTGAACAGTGTGCTCCTCTTTCCAGATCTAGTCCACTAAGGAGAGTTTACACAAATACTTAGCGTTCAACACCTTGTTCCATATGCCAGTACCATTAATTGCCAGCCACATACTCTTCATTCTTAAGGCAATATTAAACCATTCTAATTTCCTCACATTCCAACCCCCACATGCATATAGACGAGAGAGCTGCTCCCAGTTTACCAAATGTAATCCTCTTCTCGACGTATGTCCACCCCACAAAAAATTGAACATAGTCATTCGAATAGTCTTTAAGATAGTACAAGGAAGCTTCACAAGAGAAAACCAATATACCGGGAGATAACTCAAGATAGAATTAAGTAATACAAATCGTCCCCCAGATAAAGGAATCTGAAAGACCAATCATTAATCTTATGTTCGAATTTTCTAATATTCCAACACCAGTCACTGACCAGATAGTTCAGTGGTTTGACCCAATACCCCAAATATCTAAAACCGACATCAATTCGCTCGATCTTATAAGGGAAAAGTACCTGAATACTATCACACACGACAGATTAAATGTTATTATGCAAAAAGGATGACTTATCAACATTTATCACCATACCTAAGGCTGCACTAAAAACATCAAGTATTTCTCTGAAATAAGTCCACTCTTCCAAAGTTCCACGACCAAATATAACCACATCATCAACGAAGAGCAAGTGTGTAATAGGCAAGGCTAAAGATAAAGAAATACCACTAATCTTACCCAAGATTTTGGCCTCATTTATAAGCAAACTCAGACCTTCCACATTCAATAGAAAGAGTAGGGGAGATAAAGGACAACTCTAACGGAGTCCTCGAATCGAACTAAAAAGTAAGTTGGTGTACCATTAATGAATACTACATAATTTGCAGTAGTGACACATGCCATAATCTAGTTCACTAAAGCCACAATCAACCCAGTTTACATAAGAAGAAGCCTGAACAAAGTCCAGTTGACTCTATCGTATGGCTTCACCAGATCCATCTTAAGGATCAAATCCTCCAACTTCCTAACCTTGATTGAATGTAAAACCTAATGTGTAATCCCTACAACTTCTAATATATGTTTATTCTTCAGAAAACCAAACTGCTCACCTGATATAACATCTGCAAGTAATGGTTTCAACCTGTCCGAAATTATCTTCGTAATAACTTTGTAAATCAAATTGCACAATGAAATAGGTATGAAATCTACAAATGTCTCAGGATTCTCACACTTAGGAATCAATGTAATATAAGTCACATTTAAGACCTTCAGAACATATCCTTCCAGATGAGTCTGTTCAACCGTTGTCATTAAGTCATTTCCAAATAAATCAAAGATAGATAGGAAGAATTCGACAAGTCACCCATCCAGCCCAGGACTTTTGTCCTTTGCAAAACCCTTCAGCATCGACTCAACTTTTGCTAAAGTGATTGTCCTCCCAACCTCCTCCGCCTCATTAGGTGAGAAAAAAATAGGGAACAGTTTAAGAACCCTCAGCTGACCCTGAATACGAGTAGATCCCTCCTCTTTAAAGACCTGTGAGAAATAGCCCTTCGCCACTACCTTCAATTGTGCATCCTCATAAATTCGTTTACCCCTAGGGTCAGTAACTTCCCATATCGTATTGTCATTGTGGCGAGCACTAACATAATTCTAAAAGAATTTTGTGTTCACATCTCCATGCTCGATCCATATCACCCGACTCTTAAGTCTCCAAGATGAAGCCTCAAAAGCAAGCAATGTATCCTCCTGAACCTTAAGTACCAATAATAGCCCCAACTCTTCATTAGTAAGAATACCAGTCGGAGCTAACAAGTATAGATCAACAATATGATCCTCAACTGCATCCAGTTCACAACATTTATCATGCTTCATCCTATGATCCCAATCCAAAACAACCTTCTTCAACCTATTCAATTTACCAACCAAAGCATAAATAACACCATTCCCCTGAGAAGTCGAGTCCCCCAACCAAGCTTGACGAACATAAATATTGAAATAAAAAACCTGTAACCAAGACTGGTTGAATTTGAACGGATATGGAGGTTTGATCCCCACCTCCCTCCATTCCAGGCAAATAGGAAAGTGATCTGAGATTTAAGAGAATTGAGACCACGCTCGATGTTGCAAAAGTTGAGGTAATAGGCACTCTACAACCAAGAAACAGTCCAGTTTCTTCCCAATACCAATAGAACCTACACGACCATTACTCCAAGTAGGACCCAGCCTAGCCGGAGCAATATCAACCATGTAATGTCCCCATACCTGTAATGCGGATAAATTAAAACTCTTTCTTTAATAAACCTTGTTCTCTTTTCAAACACCGGGCATGGACGCTAACTCACACTTCCACCTTCATTTGCAGGCTTAGGAACCCTTGTACATCATTGTAACAGTCATTCCACCCTTGACAAATCCCTTCTGCGACCAGAATGACTTCTTCCGCACTAAACCTGTCCCTTTCGCACTTCTACTTCTGCCCTTCTGACCTCGGAAGTCAGAAACGTAACGTGCGACGGGAAACATTCACCCATTCTTTTGCCTTCCACCCTCGAAAGTCGGAAGTCGGAAACATAACGCTTGACGAAGTTTTTCAACCACCGTTTTGTCTTCCGCCTTCAGCACCTTAGAAATCGAAAGTTGGAAAACTATCAAATGACGGAACCTCTATCCTCGTTTTTGCCTTTCCGCCCTCCAGTGCGGAACGCGGGAATCGGAAGACCAAATCCTTACCTTAACCTTTTTCCAGATTTCCACCTTCCACCTCCCGCATTCTGCCTTCCGTTGTGGATCCTAGGGTGCGAATACACTTAGATCAGCTACAAACTAACCCTTTAACCAGGCTTTTCTAACCTCCAAGGACTTAAGCAAAATGCATTGAACAGATAAGGCCAAACATAAGTAAAATGCAATGAAATATACATAAGTAAAAACCTCTACTTATTCATCATCAAGCATCCAACCTGAACATAGTGATTCATAGACAAATGCATGGCATAAACAAGCATAACAGAGATACTTTTTCAACAGTGAATCCTGCTTAATTCATATCAAACATTCTTCCTTCTTAATTCATCATATTCATTCATAAGCAACTTCAATGCATAAACAAGAATAACGGAGAATACTTATCTTGATGATTAAACTGTTCCGCAACTATCTATGTCGTTGCAACGTTCCACCCAACCGTAGGCCAGTGTATTCATTAATTTCTTAACACACCGCCACCCCCGAGTTGGGCATGATTTCCACAAGGAAATAGGGAAAACAACAAGCTTACACATGACCAAACATACTCACACAGTCAATCCAACACACTGTTGGGTTTCACAGACTATCTAGCCAAGCCAACATACCATTGGGTTTCACAGGCTACTGGAAACAAGCCAAAACATCACAAGACAACACCAACCAACTAACCGTTGGGCTTATTAGGTTGCTAAGGCAATGGAACGGTAGAATTTCTAAGCTAGTGAGCTCAACCATAGAGCCATGGACACCTACACAAGATCTGGCTTGGCCTCCTCAGTACCTGCAACACCCAACACAAGGAAGTATTCCCTTCACTACTACACAGTCCCTCAGGCTATACCTTCCCTTCTAGTGCTCTTCAGGGTGTGCAGAAAGGATTTACCAGCCCTCTTGATCTATATGCGAGGTTCCTCTCTTCACTAGGTTTATTAACCCATTATGGCCTCTTCCATTACTTAGTCTTCAAACCAAAACAGGGATGCACAACACAACAATCCACAAGGAAAATTCAGCCTCACAAGCTCCACTCTGTAGCACAGATGAAACAAGGTCTCATAGCACAATGTTACATAGACAACATTGCGAAACCACACGTCCACAACTCAGGATGGTCGAACCATCAACAACAACAACAAGCATGAACAACTGATCCGAATGATCGAATCGTCTAGGACAATAGAAGGATAGAATGGTGAACAACCACAAACATAAAACACGGCCTTCCCTACCTGCTCGACCAACAACGCAAACAATGATAATAATGCCCCCAATGCTTAGCGTGACTCAAGGATGAGGGAATGGGCACACCTTCCCACTCATGTTTACTTGCCGCATAAGAAAGAATACGAGTTCTGCAGACTGCAGGCTTGCTTAGTCAAGCCATCATACTGTTGTGCCTTGCTTAGTCAAACCATCACACTGCCATGCCTTGCTATGCCCAAGGCAGTAACTGCATCAACCAACTTCTGGAATAAATTGATGATTGAGGATAAAGGACAAAAAGGGTAGCTAAGGGTTCATGGGTTTCCCCATTGACATCTGGTCACACCCTATTGGCTCAGGGGTTTGACTAGGTCCCCACCCTATCCCTTGTGGAATTATGCCATCTCTTTAACGTTTGCAACCCATAACTAGTTGTGGTATTATATTAATTTTGTACATTTACATGATATATCAAAATATATCTATTGTGCTTGACTTAGCACCAAAACCATAGGTATCAACCTTGATAACCTATCCACAAAACATCAATCAATGGCAAGGCCTTGGCCTTGAGCTCCTCGCCATGATTTTCATACAATATTTACATCATGCACAATTAAATACCATGGGGTAAAAACTAGGGTATTACAATCCCCTCCCCCTTCAATCAACACTGTCCTTAGTGCTTTACAACTTCAACAAAATGCTACACTGGCGCCGCCCTCAGTGTTCTGCAAAATTAAACAAAAATGGATGCGCCAACCACATGGCATCCTCCAGCTCGCATGTAGCCTCTTCAAGGCTATAGTGCTCCCATTGCACCTTTACCTGTCCAACGGCTCGATTCCGGAGCACTGTGACCTTCTTGTCGAGGATGCATAGTGGCTCGGTTTAGAAATCTCCCTTGGGTTCCACCTGAATCACATAGTTAGGATCATGTACATATTTCTTAAGCAAAGAAACATGAAAAACATTATGAGCCCTAGTGCTAGCAGTCAATGCAGGTCTATATGCAACAAGCACTATCCTCTGAAGCACTTCAAACGACCCACAATATCTAGGAGATATTTTGGCACAACTTCCAAGCTTCAGGGAACTCTTCCTCGCCCTCGCTTTGAGGTAAACATGATCCCCGACACTGAACTATCTCTCCTTTCTATGCTTATCTGCATAGCTTTTATGTCTTTCTTGGGTTGCTTTCATATTCTGTTTGATCTTTGCAACCTCCCGCTCCATCTCCTTGAGCAATTATGGACCTAGTATAATTCTGTCCATTGGATTATCCCATGTCGCAGGTGTCCCACACCTTCTTCCATACAAGGCTTCATATGGACTCACTCCCAAAGATGCTTGTTGTCCATTATTATAAGCAAACTATACCAAGTGTAAATAATCTTCCCACATGGTTGGTTTGTCCATCACATACATGTGAAGCATGTCTTCCGGCACTTGATTCACTCTCTTTGTATGTCCATCGGTCTGAGGATGGTAGGCAATGTTGAAGTTAAACTTGGTACCCAAATCTGCAAATAAACCCTTCCAAAAATTGGAAGTGAACTTAGGATCCCTGTCAGAGACTATTGCCTTAGGCAATCCATGCAATCTGAAAATCTCCTTCATGAAGATTTTTGCAATAGCATCAGTCTTGTAAGTAGACTTGACCAGTATAAAATGTGTTGCTTTTGTCAACTTTTCCACCACAACCATGATGGAATCATGTTGTCTCCAAGTCATTGGCAATCCTGTAATAAAATCCATGGAAATAATTTCCCACTTCCATTCTGGAACTGCCAAAGGTTGCAACAACCTTGTTGGGTGTTGATGCTCAACCTTCCACCTACTGACATTTCATGCACCTTGAAATATACTCAGCAATGCCCTTCTTCATTCCTAGCCAACAATACTGCTTTCTAGCTGTAGCAATTGTCTTTTGATATCCTGGATGACCAGAATATGGAGTCTGACGGATTTCGTCCATAACCATTCTCCTCAAATCTGCTACATTTAGAATATAAACTCTTTTCTTATAAGTAAGAAGTCCATCTTCTTCTAATTTATATCCCTCATACCTCTTCTCAAGACTTTGCTGATGCAACTTTCCTTTTATTTGCACATACAATTCATCTTCAGCAGCATGATTAACAATCTGTTGTCTCAAATCTGATTGGAAAATACTAAGAGATGCCAAGTACATTTCATGCACCTTCCTGCTGAGTGCATCAACCACTTTGTTTTCTTTCCCTTTTATGTGTTTGATCTTGAAATTAAACTCACACAAAAACTCCAACCATCTAGCTTGCCTAACATTTAAAGTAGGCTTATCAAACAAATACTTCAGACCATAATGGTTCGTCCTTAACTCAAATTTTCTGCCCATTAAGTAATGCCTCCACATCCTGAGAGCATGCACTATGGCTGCAAGTTCTAAATCATGAGTGGCATATTTCTTCTCGTGATCCTTCAACTTTATTGACTCATAGCATACCATGTGGTTGTCTTGCATAAGAACTCCTCCAAGTACTTGACCACATGCATTAGTACACACCACAAAGTCTTTTTGTGGGTCTGCAACCTTCAAGACTGGTGTACTTGTGAGAAGCTCCTTCAACTGCTGGAAGCTTTCTTCACACCTTGGTGTCCATTCAAACTTTATCCCCTTCCTCTGCAAGGAAGTGATAGGATCCGCCACCATGGAGAATCCCTCAATGAATCTCCTATAGTATCCTGCAAGTCCCATAAAAGACCTTACATATGTCACATGTCTCGGGGTTGGCCAATTCATAATGGCCTCAATCTTTTCAGGGCCTACAGATATACCCTCCTCTGAAATGATGTGACCCAAAAAATGAATCCCGTCGTTGTAAAAGTCACATTTGCTTAGCTTCGCATACAGCTTATGCTCTCTGAGCACTTACAATACCAATCTCAGATGTTCTTCATGCTCTCCCTCATTCTTAAAATAAATGAGAATGTCATCAAGGAAGACAAGAACAAACTTGTCTAGATACCTGCTAAGAACATTGTTCATAAGGTACATAAATGTAGTTGGTGCATTTGTGAGACCAAATGGTACTGCTACAAATTCATAATGCCCATACCTTGTCGTGAAGGTTGTCTTATGAATGTCTTCATCCTTGATCCTTACCTCATGGTAACCATACCTTAAGTCAATCTTGGAGAATACCTTTGCTCCTCTCATTTGATCAAAGAGGTCATCAATCCTAGGCAAAGGATATTTGTTCTTTACAGTGACTTTGTTCATCTGTCTGTAATCAATACACAATCCGAGTGTACCATCCTTCTTCGTCACAAACAACACAAGTGCTCCCCAAGGGACACACTTGGGCTGACATACTTCTTTTCCAACAACTCTTGCAGTTGCATCTTCAGCTCTAGCATTTCTGGTGTACTCATCCTATAAGGTGTCTTAGACACTGGCACTGCTCCTGGCACAAACTCAATCGTGAAATCGATATCCCTCCTTAGAGGAGGTCCTGGAATCTCATCAGGAAAAACATCCCTGAATTCCTGCAAAACAAGAAAGTCCTCCAACCTAGGAGTTTTATTCTCCGTTGCCTCCAACACATGAGCTACATACACGTTGCAACCTTTCCTAAATAACTTCTTCAACTGCATTGTTGAAATTTGGCTGACAGAAATCACCTTTGGAATGCCTTTCACAACCCTTAGGTTGCCTTCTTCATCCAAGCACTCAAAAGTCTTGTTGTAACAATCATGCCTTACTCTGTGAGCTTCTAAGTAATCCCTTCCAATCAGAATGTCATAGGAACCCAGTGGTAGAAGATTCAAATCTACACAAGTGACTAGCCCATTCATAACCAATGGACATTTCTTTACCACTTCGCTAACCTTTCTCTTGGTTCCAGTAGCTAGTTGGACTAACCATGACTTATTATGCTTTAGCTTCTTAAACACGCCAATCTTAACTACTTTAGGAGTAATATAACTGTGCGTAGATCCAGGGTCAATCAAAACAGAAACAGATTGCTCAACAATCTTACCTGCAACCTCAGCCATAATTGATTGGTGGTTTGCTTGACGATCCTCCAGTGCTACATAAATCCTAGGGATTGTCCTTGCTACTTGATCCACAGTTTGTGCCTCTTGAATTTGGTAAGTCGGCCTTACATTCCCATTCTCAAGTGGACAATTCCTACGTAGATAAGGTCCTCCACATCTCCAACATTGGAGAGGTTCTTTGCTTTCTTTTGGATTTCTTGGCTTCTCCCACATCACCTTAGTTGGTTGGTTCACAACTTGTGATGGCTGCTTATGTTGATTGCCTGAAGTTAGAGGGTTTGAAACCTTTATTCCTCTTATTAGACTTTTCATTCTTCTTATCCTTCCACGTCTTATGGTAATAAGGTTTTCCCTTATTTTGATCGTAACAACACTTAGCTTTCCTGATAACCTCTTTTAAAGTTCTGGGTTCATCAAATTCAATTCTATCTTTGTAAGACTGAGGCAACCCACTCAAAAAACATTGAATTCCTCAATAGTTCCAAGAACCTATTGGCATACTCTTCTATGGTCTGCTGCGCCAATCTTAGCTCATGGAATTCTTTGATCTTAACATCATAGTACCTATCAGAGAGGCATTTCTGCCTGAAAAAACTTTTGGAACTGTTTCCATGCAATTTTCTTCTCCTTGATCTTCTTCACTTTCCTGAAGTTCTCCTACCATATGGATGCTTTTCCAGTCAAATTGAAGATGGCTACCCTAAGCTTCATATTTTCGCAGTAGTCTTGGACTTGGAAATATTTTCTCATCCCAAGAAGTTAAGCTTCAGCTTCTTGACCATTCTTTACCTCACCATCAAACGTAGGAGGCTTAACCTTCTTGAATTCATCGCGTGAGTTGTTGATGTAACGCCTCTTTCTCTTATTCTTGCGAGGAGAAGAACTTGAATCCCCAGTGGATCCTTCAGAGTCACATCACCCACTAGAAGGTCTTTTTCTCCTTCTAGCATCGCTCCTACTTCCTTTCGGATTTACTATTCGATGCTCTGAGTTCATCCACCTCTGGATGTCTGTCAAACTCTGCATCATGGATGCATTTAGATGATTTTGCTCTTACTGAGCCTTAACCAATCTTTCATTGTCTGCCCTATAACTTTGCATCTCCACCCTCAAGCAATATCTGGTGGAGTTTCTTGAAATCTCCTTCCGTTGGACTCTGTATCAGCATTTCCAACTCGTACGTTTTCTCTCATATCATCTTCCTCATGCTCATAGGGGCTCCACACATTATGCATGTCGTAGGTTCTCATGGCCACGACAAAAACCAACTTTTCCAATTTTGCTCTATGACTCTGCAAAATGTGTTGTCACACACCATTGTTAGATAATTTCAAAATCAAAACTACTTACCCACTACCCATGGCAGTTTTCTTTGTTATGCATCTAACAATATGTCAAATCCATTAACCAACAACTCTGTTAACTATTCAACTTGGCCCATCCAGGCCCAATGCTACAACCAATAGCTTTTGATACCAAACTGTAGTGTACTACAAAGTTGGTATCGGAGGGTACTCTTTCCTCTTTTAGCTACTCTTTCTGGCCCATTTAGTTCCTAGTGTTGCAACCAGAATCTCTGATACCAAGTTGTAACGTCCCCATACCCATAATGCGGATAAATTATTATTATTTTTGCTTTAAGAACCCTTGTTCTCTTTTCAAACACCAGGCATGGACGCTAACTCACACTTCCATCTTCATTTCTAGGATTAGGAACCCTTGTACATCACTGTAACAGTCGTTCCCCCCTTGACTGATCCCTTATGCGACCAGAATGACTTATTTCGCATTGAACCTGTCCCTTCTACACTTTCACCCTTCCGACCTCGAAAATCGAAAATAGGAAACGTAACCTGCGATGGAAAACATTCACCCATTCTTCCGCCTTCCACCCTCGAAACTCAGAAGTTGGAAACATAATGCTTGACAGAGTCTTTCAACCACCGTTCCGTCTTCCACCTTCCGCCTTCCACACCTCAGAACTCGGAAGTCGGAAAACTATCAAATGACATAACTTCTATCCTCGTTTATGCCTTCTACATTTCGCCTTTCCGCCCTCCAGTGCGAAACTTGGGAATCGAAAGACCAAATCCTTACCTTAACCTTTTTCTCGATTTCCACCTTCCGCCTTCCGTAGGCGGATCCTGGAAGTCGGAAATCCCACATTCTGCTCCGATTTAAACTTCTTTCTCCCACCTCTTGCATTCCTCCTTTCGTTGTGGATCCCGAGGTGCAGAGACACTTAGATCAACTACAAACTGACCCTTAAACCAGGCTTTTCTAACCTCCAAGGACTTAAGCAAAATGCATTGAACATATAAGGCCAAACATAAGTAAAATGAAAGGAAATATACACAAGTAAAAACCTCTACTTAGTCATCATCAAGCATCCAACATGAACACAGTGATTCATAGACAAATGCATGACATAAACAAACACAACAGAGATACTTTTTCAACAGTGAATCCTACTTCATTCATAGCAAGTATTCTTCCTTCTCAATTCATCATATTCATTCATAAGCAACTTCAATGGATAAACAAGAACAACAGAGAATACTTATCTTGATGATTAAACTGTTACACAAATAGCTATGTCATGGCAATGTTCCACCCAACCGTAGGCCAGTGTATTCATTAATCTCTCAACACATCGCCACCCCTGAGCAGGGCATGATTTCCACAAGAAACTATGGAAAACAACATGATTACACACGACCAAACATACTCACAAAGTCAAGCCAACACATTGCTGGGTTTCACAGACTATCTAGCCAAGCCAACATACCATTGGGTTTCATAGGCTACTAGGCAACAAGGCAAAATATCACAAGACACAACCAACCAACTAACCGTTGGGATTATCAGGTTGTTAAGGCAATGGAAAGGTAGAATTGCTAAGCTAGTGAGCTCAACCACAGAGCCATGGGAACCTACACAAGATCTGGCTTGGCCTCTTGAGTACCTACACCACCCAACACAATGAAGTATTCCCTTCACTTCTACACAGCCCCTCAGGCCATACCTTCCTTTCCATTGCTCTTTAGGGTGTGCATAAAGGATTTACCAGCCCTCTTGATCTGTCTGCGAGGTTCCTCTCTTCACTAGGTTTATCATCCCATTCTGGCCTCTTCCATTCCTTGGTCTTCAAACCAAAACAGGGATGCACAACACAATAATCCACAAGGAAACCTCAGCCTCATAGGCTCCACTCTGTAACATAGAGGAAACATGGTCTCATACCACAATGTTACACAGACAGCACTGCGAAACAACACGTCCGCAACTCAAGATGGTCGAACCATCAACAACACGCATGAACAAAGGATCAGGATGATCGAATTGCCTAAGACAACAAATGGATCGAATTGTGAACAACCACGAACATAAAACACGACCTTCCTTGCTCGCTCGACCAACAACGCGAATAATGATAATAATGCCCCCAACGCTCAGCGCGAATCATGGATGAGGGAATGGGCACACATTCCCACTCGGGTTTACTTGCCATAGAAGCAATAATATGGGTCCAGTAGACTGCAGACTTGCAGGCTTGCTCAGTCAAGCCATTAGACTGCCATGCCTTGCTCTGCCCAAGACATTAACTGCCTGAACCAACTTCTCGAAGAAGTTGATGATTAAGGACAGAGGACAAAAATGGTAGCTAAGGGTTCATGGGTTTCCTCTTTGACATCTGGTCACAACCTATTGGCTCAGTGGTTTGACTAACTCCCCACCCTATCCCTTGTGGAATCATGCCCCCATCTCTTCAACATTTGCAGTCCATAGCTAGCTATGGTATTATATTAATTTTGTACATTTACATGATATATCAAAATATATCTATGGTGCTTGACTTAGCACCAAAACCATACTATATCAACCTTGATCACCTATCCACAAAACATCAATCAATGACAGGGCCTTGGCCTTGAGCTCCTCGCCATGATTTTCATTCAATATTTACATCATGTACAATTAAACACCATAGGGTCAAAACTGGGGTATTACAAACTAGATGTGAAAGGAGCATCAAATTGGTAAAATAATGTGCCAGAGGATCAACCCTAGCAAAATTACCCCAAACCTCGGTTGCTGAAACAATGAAATTGATGTGTCCTGCAAGAAGTAGAATATCAAGATTTAGAAGCCCCTTCAGTTTAACCAAATCCCAAAAACTCTCACGATCACAATACGACGCATAAACACTTAAACAGTTCCAGGAAATAAGAGATCCTCTAAACTGTGCCTTAATTAGTATACCCGCAACAATAACAAATGCTTTACATCTCACCACCCTCGGCTTCCACACAACCAATAAACCCCCCGAGTGTCCTTGTGCATCCACCGCACAAAATTCCCAGCCTGGAAAAAATCGTGAGAACACAATCATAGCCTGCGACCCCATAAGGGTCTCTTGCAAAAACACCACACAAAGTCGTAATTCAATCAATAAAGACTTAAGGGCTAGCTGCTTGGGGCGCCCTTCTAATCCATGCACATTAAATGAGATCAACTGCACCAGGGAACCACACCTAAGGGTTTCTTATCTCTAAGTGCCCGAGAGGATACATGAGGCGAAGAAGGAGCAGCTGCCCTGGCATCATTCTTAATACGAACAGAGAGACGAACATAACCATAGGCCCCCAACGAAGACTTGTCCCCCAACAACCTATTAGGATTATTAATCCTCCCTTGTCCACTTTGGTCATATGTCTAAATCAGGAGTCATGTCTAAATAGGGAGTCCATCCAGTCTATTTTTAGTCACTAGCACCATTGGGTCCACTTTGCCTAATTGGGGCACATGTTCCAGTTACTAAAGTGTGGGGAACACTAATTGAGGCCTATTGCCACTGATTGCACTTGCATGCATCCGTTTAGGAGCCTCCTATACCAATCCCTACAATTTAGGAGCCACTCGGAGTGGCGATACCGACCAAGGTCAGTTGAGTTGAGTTGGTGACTAGTCAAGCTGAGTTAGGAGTCAGTTACAATTAGTTCTAGTCCTCTACATTCAGTTAGCGCTAGGTTTGCATGGCTGCATGCAGGAGAGGCACATTTCTCACCTACCACAGTCAGTTAGCCTCAGTTAACACTGAATTAGACACTTGAGTTGTGTTTTAGAACTTCGTTGATCTCCGATAATGGTTTAGACAAGGTCATATAACTATTGAGTCCTCCGATAATGATTTAAACAAGGTCTTAGTTACCTACAGTCAAGTAGAGTCTAATGAATTAGAATTTCCTCATGTGGATTCAAATTGCATGTGTCTATTTAGCCATTATAGTTCATTGTAATTATTATCTAATTACTCTTTGATTAATAAAAAGCATTCACAGCTGCAAGCCATTTTTGCACTGTTTCATTCTTCAATAACTGAGTAAATTGTGTGATCTATCTTGTGAGTTGTGTGTTTGTCCATAGATCTATGTGCTCAATTTAATACAACCCGCTAGGTTAAGTGCTAAGTGCTTTGCGAGCCTTCCTGATAGTAACATTCTCATGCCAGATCAAAGCAAGAGGCAAGACAGAAGGCGAAGACGGTGAGCGGTCAGAGAATATGGGTAAAGACCCCAGGAGCTCAGGGTCCTTAAAAGATGTCAGCTCGGTCGGACTATCCACACCTTGCCCTAACTCAGACCCCAAGTACCCCCCAACAGAGACCAGCGGAGGAAAATCCTTAATCGGCACCATCGAAGCACTATTACGAGGATCAACACCACCATCCCCTTCACACTCCAAACCCCCAGACCCTGAAGAATCCACTAGTCCCATAGAGACCCACTCCCCCCCAGAAACCTCCCGCAACCCGCATATCAACAGCCAAACCCTCCCCAATCAGTAAAGGAGCAGTATGTGACCCCCCCTCCACAACCAACGATAAACCCAACCTGAAAGAGCAAGGAGGACACTCCCCCCCCAATACCGATAGGGTAATATCATCAATAACCTCATAGCCATTATGAGAGAAATCAACATAGACATAATCAATACAAGTATCCAACTTACCCGGTGCCTGTTGAGGAAGTTGCTTTGCACTGTCCAACTGCCCATTGGAAAGTACCAAGGTCTTCAAAGATTCTAACGACGAACGAGCCGACTCTAGTACATTAGTATAAGAATCCAGAAGACCATACCTCCCAACAAATTCGGTCAACTGCAGCGCAAATGACTCGTCGAATATAAGATGTGACATGTAAATAATCCAGTCACTGCTCCAAAACCCTATCACCCCAAGTAATATCCATAATTGCAGGGATCCCCTTCGAGGTATCCAACTCCACCATGACCTTTGCCATCTGCTTGTCAAAGGCATGCAGGTGCTGCTTATTTAAAGTGATAAACAGACCTAGACAATTACCAATTGCTGGCAAAGATTCCCAAGTCCACAGCGACAAAGGAAGATTAGGCAATAACACCCACAAATGTCGTTTCAAAACCCTCGAGTGGCCTGGATCAAAATCGACCCACCACCGACATAGAACCAAAGAGCCCTTCCCAACTAACCACAACCCCTCCAAGATATAAGTCACATCCCCCTCCTCCAAGAAGATAAACACAAACCATCAATTAGATAACCTATTGACAGTCGACGCATAATTTAAAATAGGCTTCCAGTTCCTAGCAATCCAGTCCACCCACCCCTCCTTATCTAGTCGACAATATTCAAGTCTTTCCACCAACGCCCGGGCACTCAAAGAGGAAACCTTCTCCATTAAATTACCAGAGTCCACTACAAAACACTTCTTTCTCTACAGAAACTTATATGCCCGCACCTTGCGATGACCACAGAACCCCCTGCCCGTCACCTCACCAGCCATCATAAACACCGCCACCCTTAGAGATGAACAGAAAAAGTTAGGAACAATAACCCCAAACCACCACACCAACCACCTCCGGTAAACGTGAAAATCAAACCCGTCACCATAAGCTTTCGACACAGCTAACCAAGGACCTGACACCCTGCATACTCGTTCCCAACAATCCTGCGAAGGAGGTAATAATAAGAAAAGAGTCACAGTACCCAATGTCCAGTGAGACAGGGCACAAAACTGCCTCCCAAACACGTGAAACCCCTTCGGGTCAACCTTAGTTGGGTCAAATACCAGACCACCACACCAAAAAAATAATACTCACGCACCAAACCCTGTATAGTAGAATTGATACCCCCAACTCTCACAAAACAGTGCCAAGAGCCCCCACCAGTCATCCTAATCGACAGTAAACACTTGCCGCCAAAAAAACCTTTGACAAAAAACCTTCCTACACGAGAAAACACACAAAAAAAAAACACCAAACCCTAACCCACGCGACCTCCATTTTTCCCCTAAGAAGAGTTCACGAGGCACTATATACATATATCATTGCGTTAAATCTCTTATAGAAGGACAAACCAATGGAACACTAAAAAGGAAACGATCTAGGGATGGGGGCTTTTGGAAAAAAATTACATCTATAATACAAAAACCTAATAAAAAGAAGAGTAAAAAGGTTCAAAAAGGAGAAGGTCAAATAACCTTCCAAAACTACATGTGCATAGAGGTTTTCTTGATATAAATAGTTAAAGGCAGTGCGAGTTGACCGAGTATCGCCGGTTGAGAAACTGGATGACCTGCTGGTCACAAGTTAGAAGAGGCGAAGGCATACCCTAAATCCTTTCTCTATGTGCCGTTGCTGCTGCCGCTGTCTGCTCTGCTCTGCTAATTCGTCTCCCCCACCATTTCTGCTATTTGATCTCAGGTTTGATTCTTCTGCTATCTATGGTCTCCATTAAACCAATTTTTGATTCTTTTGTATACGATTAATTTTATAGCCTTTTATATACAAGTCCGTGGCGGCGGCGCTTCGGTTTTCTGCAGTGTAAAGAGTGGAGGATGGGGTCTCTTGGTGAGAAAAAAATGGCTGATTTTAGGGTTTTGTTTTGGTGCAGGTCGGTTTAAATCTTCAATCATGGCCGGAGTGGTAGCAGATGCAACTTTGTTCGATGCTCGTCAGTATGATGCCAAGATGAAGGAAATGTACCCGCTTTTGCCCTCCTTTTCTCGCCCATTTTGATGGGCTAATGAGGAACACATTTCATTCGCTGATTTTTGCCCTTTTTAGAATATAAATTTTTTTGTTATCTTGATTTTGATTTTGTTTTGAACAGCACAGACTTTCAACAGAAGGAGACGAGCTCTTTGCAAGCTATGATGAAGTTCACGAGAGTTTTGATGCAATGGGTCTACACGAGAATCTTCTCAGAGGCATCTACGCCTATGGTACATTTAACATTGCAGGGCTTTCATTTATTTATCAGTGTCTTATTTATTTTCCTTTTTTCGTTAAACGAATGGTTTTATCAGGGTTTTAGTGTTGAAACCGTCTTTTGATTGGTTTTAGGGTTTGAGAAGCCGTCTGCGATTCAGCAGAGGGGCATAGTGCCGTTCTGCAAGGGTCTTGATGTGATACAGCAGGCCCAGTCTGGAACAGGCAAGACAGCGACATTTTGTTCCGGAATTCTGCAGCAACTCGACTATGGCTTGCTGGAATGCCAGGCTTTGGTTCTCGCCCCCACCCGAGAGCTTGCACAGCAAATCGAGAAAGTTATGCGAGCTCTTGGGGATTACTTGCAGGTTAAAGTGCATGCCTGCGTTGGTGGAACCAGTGTTCGTGATGATCAGCGTATACTCATGAGTGGAGTTCATGTTGTTGTTGGAACCCCAGGTCGTGTGTTTGACATGTTGCGCAGGCACTCTCTTCGCCCCGATTACATAAAGATGTTTGTGTTAGATGAGGCTGATGAAATGCTTTCCAGGGGTTTCAAGGACCAGGTATCGATACGTTAATCAAGTGTTTAATTTTTCTTCCTGATTCTCCTTTGTTGCCATCTGTTATTCAATTCATAATAATGTTTTTGATTCTTTCTTTTTCTATATTGTTTACTGGTCGTGAACTTGGGTTTAATGGCTCAAATAATTTGCCGATAGCATGGGATGTTCTTGAATATGCATGATTGCTTGCCTGTGAAGATGCTGTGGGATTGGGCTTGGGCTTGAACGTTGCAGTTATAATATTTCTTCAAGACCATCTGTTATTTTATACATAATAATGTCTCAGGATCTTGCTGTAAACTAGTCTGTATTGGTCTTGAAGTTTTATTTATTTGTATATTCCTTGGCTGTTCTTAAATATGTATAAACGCTTCCCTGCCAGTTATAAAATTACCTAGTTATTACCATGTTTGAGATGCAAGTCGTTCTTTGTTTGGGCATTGCTTAATTAAACAACTTGTCTCCTGGCAATAATTGCAACAAGTTTACATAAATTACAATGTGATCAATACAAGAGTCAACCGTTGGCTAGATTCATGCTACATCTTAGATCATATATTTGGGTGTAGCACTGTAATGTGATCTTTGTCACAAAACTCTATTAAGGTCATGTGTGTTTTTATCCATAATATCATCCTAAGGTCTTCCAGCGTGTAGAGATTCATTTCATTGCATTAAAGAATCCTTAAAAACTTCATTCAGCATTTTAAAGTGAATATTTTTTTATCATCACAAAAATTAATAAATATATTTTTTTCAAGCATGATGCAGAATCTTCAAACTGAGCTAACATTGATTGAAAAAACTGAACTTTCATTGAGAGTCTGTACCACAAAACCCATCTTTACAACATTGGTGCCATTCGGATTTTAGAAGGCTTTACAAAATGCTACTCAAGCCATAAGTTCAGAATGCTTCTCGATACATTTCTAATGTGTACCTCAGAATGTAGGGTACTCTCGCCATCCATTAGTCATGGATAAATGCTATTCAACACCCAAAAATGAAAAATGGCCTCACCTTCCTCCGTAGCTGAGATAATGAGCACTAACTCAATGTCTAATCGCTTTCTATTTCAAGACTTCTCAGGGATTTAAATTATCATTAACTTTACCTAAAAGCCGCCACAACAAATTTTGAACTTTTTGAGCAATCCCTTAACCCTACCTAAGCCAATACAAATCCTCTCAAGCATCCCCACATGAAATGGGTTGGTGAGTATGTCAACAACCTGATCTTCAATAGAAGAATATAACAGGTTCACTACAATATTATGCACTTCACCCCTTAGATACTGATACTTTTATGTCGATGTGTATTCCCTTGTTATGAAACACAGAATTATAATCCATCTAAAGGCAAGATGCATTATAACAAAAGATTATCATTGGATGGTCTTACCTTAACCAAATGGCTTACAAGCTTAAGTGGCTAATTCAGCCTCTGGATAAAAGTAAGCTTCACTTTGCTCCCTCTTACTGTTCCAACTCAACTACTGAGCCCAAAGAGAATCAAGCACTATATGCACCCTTTCTGGTAGGGACATTTATTTTCCTGGTCTGCTTCAACATTTCCAATCAACCCAAGGTCTGTGACATGTAAATATTATAAATACTATGTAAAAGCTTCAATGCGTTTCAAAACTCATGTTGTAGATTTTAAATGAATTTCCCTTGGGACATTCATAAGCTATAACTTAAATCCACCGGTCTATAGGATATATCAGGCTGAAGTTTGAACACTGCACAAATACATCAGGCTGAATATTGTACAAATACATTCAGGTTCCCAGTGAGCTTTCATTGTGGAGAACAATCTATCAAGTCAGATTTGTCATCACATACAAGTTTGGAGTTAGCTTCAGAGTAGGAATTGGTATACAGTCAAGCATATTAAACCATTTGCAAATATCATCAGTGCTTAACTTGATAAGGCAATACTCTGTTCTCTAAATATCATGTGTACAAACCTAAACAGTGTTGCAAGGGCCCTAGATTCTACATATTTAACTCCAAACACGACTCCTTAAACCAAATTATAAATTAGGGATTGTTCCCAGTAAACATGCAAGGTGATTGAGAAAACAAATCCATGATCATTGAGATAGTTAAGGTTTGAGTCAGTGTCTTTTTCACTTTCCTTGAAAACAGGAGTCAAGTAATGTGTACCAAGATGGGGAAGGTTGCTGAAGAGGCGGTAAAGTGCCTTTCTTATTTTACACACCTTTCCTTTTGCTTTGTTTTCTCTAAATACAAGAGGTTCTGTAGCACAAACTTCTTTTGATATTACCCTATTAAGAAAAGCTGTACATATCCATTGCTACATAAACATAATTTATGAAATGAAGCAGTAGCAAGGATTGAAGTGATGGTAGCAGGGTTGCGGGGAATCGTCCCCCCCCCCTTCGAACCCGCTCCAGAATCGCGATTCCAAAGGAATCGCCTAGGAATCGACTAGGAATCGCGATTCCTAAAACGATTCCGTCCCGGAACCGTTTTAGGAATCGCGATTCCTCTGTCTATAAAACGCTCCCTGCCCGAATTAGGAATCGCCAGGAATCGACTAGGAATCGAGCTTCCGAATCGCCAAAAAAACGCTTCCTAAATCGATTCCGGTTTTAAAAAAACAC